>VTPC01090986.1:95462-135582 GCA_011009095.1 Ignelater luminosus
AAAAAAAATAACAAGATCAATTGGAGGCCAGTGTACTGATGGAATGAAAAGGTGGCGGAAGCACGGAAAAAATGTATAGAGGCAAGGAGAAATGCTACTAGCTACAACAAAAGAAGAGATAGATAGGAAAAAATCGGGGCCGACATAAGCGAAAAATACAGAGCAAAAAAGAATAGCATTAAATTAGAAATAATAAGAGCCAAGGTGAAAGCCTGGATAGAAGTCTGTGAATATCTCAATAGAGATATCTGGGGGCCGAGTTATAAAATAGGTACCAAGAAACTCAAGCTGACGCCTAAAGCTAAGTTAAAAAGAAAAAGCCTAGAAGGTTATTGACGAATTATTCCCTACCATTCCAACAAATATATCGACAGTAGAGGACCACGAACTCCAGTAACACTGTAAGGTGTAGAGAGAGCCAGGAAAGGCATAAAAAAAAGAAAGCCTCTCGTCCAGATAGAATACCACCTGAAATAGTCAAGGTGGTCATAGCAAAAATCCCCGAGAAATTCGCTGAACTTATGAATACATTGCTGAGGGAAGGAAGATTTCCAACACAATGGAAAACGTCAAGCTCAGAAACCTATAATTCAAATATAGGCCTATATGCCTAATGTACATGATAGCTTTCGAGCGAATCAACGCAGAAATGTTAAAAGGAGAAACTAAAAAAAAACCTCTCAAGTTACCAATTTGGAAGCAGAAATGGGTAGTCAACCGTAGAGGCTATACGAAAGGTATCTGAGACAGTAGAAAAAAAGAAGAAGAAAAAGGCCTATCAAAATAGAGACTTAACCATACTGGTCACCTTCAACATTCAAATTGCCTTTAATTTGGCCTCATGGGCCATAAATAATGAAAGCCCTATTCAGGTATTGAATAAACCCCTTATCTAAGATGGGTGATTGGAAACTACCTCCAGGAAAGAGAGACTGTCTATGAAAGAAAGAACATCAAAGTCACCAGCGGGGTTTCACAGGGTTCCGTGTTAGGCTCCTTGTTGTAGAACCTCCTGTACGATAGTGTACTTAAAACTAAAGTACCTGAAGGAACAGAAATAATCGGATTCGCAGATGATACGGGGGTGCTAATAAAAGTCAGAACAAAAGATTGGTTGTGCATTAAGGCCCAACTAGCGCTTGAAAAAATAACAACAGCAATAAAACAAAAAAAGCTAAAACTGGCCACCAGAAAAACGGAGATGGTCATCTTATACGAAAGCTACAGGTTAAACACTAAGCCTAAACATCTGAGAATGCAAAGCATAACCACAACAAACTCCTGCTTTGTTACTTTTTTCAAATTTTAGCGGCCATTTTGACCATGTTCCCGAAGAGTTATCAAAAAACGAAGAGACTACGTCGTCTTTAATTTTTGATCTAGAATCTAAATCTGAAATCAAAATTTCAAAATTTGACAAAAAATGCGGACAGACATACAGACAGACAGGCAGACTTTGCAAATTTAGTAACGACTCTTTCGAAGTTCGTTGAAAATGGAGGGTACAGCAATAACTAGTAAAAGCAGCGCCAAATATCTGGCGTTTTGATTGATCACAACATGAAAATAAACGAGCACATAGCTGAAATAGCAAAAAGAAAACAGAGAAAACAGCAAAGGCCTTAAGCAGAGTTATGCCAAGTAGAAGAGTACTCAACGCTGGAAAAAGGAAAATGCTAGGGGGCGGAGCACATTTGATAATCTTGTATGCAGCACCAGCATGGGCCACAAATTTGTTGACGAGAACCAAAAGAAAAAAACTAGAAAGTCCACAAAGACGGGCTACTGTAAGGGTATGCGGTGCATACCGTACCACTTCAACGGAGGCGGTTTAAGGCATAGTCGGCATAGTTTCTATGAAGTTAACGATTGAGGAAAGGGTCAAGACCTACGGTATAACTAAGGCCGTAAAGAAAGAAGAACGGAAAATGCCGATAGTGAAATGGCAAGAAACATGGAGAGAAAATACAGGATCAACAAATTGGACTAAAAGACTAATCCCCAATAGAGAAAGTTTGGTTAAATAGAAAGGACGGAATTACTAATTACTACCTCATGCAATTGTTATCTGGGCATGGCCGCTTCAAAGGCTATCTGAAACGGCCAATGCTAATACTGTGAACAGATCGATACCCAGGAGCACACATTTTTCGAATGCCAAAGATGGCGCCCTCAAAAACATCAATTAGAAACCAAGTTAGGGAGGTCAATTCCAGCAGAAACCATAATGACCATAATGTTGGAAAAGGAAAAAACGTGGAAAGAAATTGAGCAGTGTATCACAAGCGTGATTAAGGAAAAGGAGAGGGAAGAAAAAGAAAGAGTGCCAAGTGAAATAAAGCATAACCTACCATACCGAAGAAACTCCATGGTGATACCGGTGTGGCAGGTGCTGGAATAGGGGAGGAGTTTTAGTGGGTAGGTAGTTCCCCACTACCCTGCCTCTCAACCAAGAGCAAAGGCAAATCTGGTCCATAAAATAGTAAATCTAACTTCTTCTAATTAAAATATAATTAAATTTTAATTACTGATAATGCGAACAATTGATGTGTCATGTGGCAAGGGCCTTAGCAACTTGATTTAATTTTTGATAAAAGATAAGCAAGCATTAAATGTTCAGCTCGATTTTCCTCAGAATTTTTGTTATGCAACCTTAGGATTTTTTTGCATGATCACAAAGGGAAGAGAAAATCACTATCGGATTCCACTACTAAAAATCTATATTGTCATTTAAATTTTTTTGTAATGATGTCATGACTAAAAAACAAATAAAAGTCGGAAGGTAAATCGTACATATTAATGTGCATTTTTAAAAACTAAAATCGATCTGCCTCAGTGTTTTTAAAAAAACATGTTGAGCTCGCCTTTTTTTTATAATATTCCATACTTTAATCCCACACTGTATTTAGCTTGAGTTACTTATTAATATCTTAAGGATTTTTTTCATGAAAAAAGGTTTTTCCGTGTAGCAATTTATTTCAGTGAAATAACCTCTTTAAACCAGTTCTGACTATTATTATTATTGTTTTCCTTTTCTCATATTCTTTATTAAAGTTTGTATTAATTTAACTTTGCGTGATTGCTGAGAATTTTCCTCGACTAAGTACTAAACGAGCAGAAATATCTAAATATTCTGATCGCATCTCTAATAAGGAAACCAGAAGGAATTTCTTGTATTGTGTTTAATTTTGGTGTATTGGAAGCAATAATCTAATAATAAAAATAAAGCTTTATTTTCGCAGCGAAATATTTCAGTTTATTTGTTGTAAATAGCGGGCTTAAGACGGGTCTAAATTGCGCTGTAGGATGAAGCGATGCCAGGAAATGATAATCCGGAGCGTCCTACCAGGATCTAGAATGTTTTATGCGTGTCTTCATTGGCTTTCATTCGTAGGTATTACTGGGATTACCGACCTGGATTATATCATTAGGACTCATAATCCTACCACATTCATTTAAAATTTATGTGCATTAATTAAAACTAGGTTTATATATTTTCTTTACTAACAACAAAGGAAAAGCGATACGATCGTCCAAGAAAAATATTTAGATTGGTTTTCTAATTTAAGCTAGCCCGAGCGCATGATGCTCATCGTGGTAACAACGGTGCTGGCTTTCATATCAGATTGTATTATATTTGAATCAGAGCTTTGTAAAGCACGAATTGTATGTATATCTCAAGGACAGCCATTATTCAAATCGCAACAAAAGGAAGCTCCTTATTCATTTTATTTTTTTAATAAAAGAGCTCCATTTAAAATGTTTCCTTTAGCATCATGCCATCGGAGATAACATGGTTGTGTGTGCCTGATGTCACCCTTATATGAAACTGGGGAAAATGTGCAGTTGGGGGACTATTGAAGCCCCACACCTGAAATTGAAAACCGAATTCAAGTGAACAGTCCGGTGTCAGGTAGAACTGCAGTGTAACGAAAACAGCTAGAAAAAGGAACAAAAGTCAATATACGATTCGGGGCATGAAGCTGTCAACGCCAGAGTCATTTCGGGACGTGTTCGGAAATATATATCAATGAAAAAACTATATCCAATTACTAAAAGTAGATGTTGAGGAGAGAAAGGTTGGTTATGTGTTGCAACAGGTTTATTCGACGGCGTCTGTTTCAAATCAACTTACATCTTATAGGGGGGATGCATCAATGATAAATGCATCTACTCGAGAAAATAAACTGAGTTCTCCCAACCGCCATTCAATCAGCTTTTGGTGAGAATTCTACAATTCTATAAAAATATAAATTGTTAATTAATTCAGATTTTAAAATTCCTTTCTAAAGTAAAATAAATTGTTTCAGTTTTGCGAGCTTTATTAATTTTTCGAATGATTAATAGCGAAACTGTTTTGCATACCAAATAGACCCATAATCTTTTACAAATTTGTGTAGGAGGGAAAGATATATTTGATGAATAAATAATAAAGAAAGGTGTGATGGAAAATAAAAGTGAAATAAATGATAAAATTGATTACTAGTCGATTGGTAATATAGGATTAAATAAGTTATTAACTTGGGCTATTTAAAGAAAAATTTCATTAGTATAAACTTCTCTACTTTATTTGGTGTAATTTGTAGCATGTGTCGGTGTTATTCGACGTTCTGCTATCGACTTTCAGCTAATAAGAAGAAAAACTAAATTAAACAAAAACTGTTTGGTAAATATCAAATTAATACAAACAAGATCTTTAAAGGAGATACTTGACACCTCAAAATATAAACCTTCTGGTCAACCGTGAAGCCTAAGCTACACCCAAGAGCAACCACATTGACATCAAAATCTGATTTGTAGACTAATTGAAAAATGACCAAATGTCACAAAAACAAAAGAATAAGTAACGGCAATAATTCTGAGTCCAACCATTTTTATCAAAATGAAACTGAAGAAACCGATATAGTTCTGGGACCATGCAACGGTCACAAGAGACTAAATACAGAACAGAAAAAGTGAAAAATATCAAAAGGGGTAATTTCCTTAATTGTTTAAGCTTTGGTGTAAAACCCTCAATAGCGTCCATCTGAAGCCTTATACTAGGGCGTCTTTCGTTATCAAATACAAAACCGGAGAGTAAACTAAACTGGTAAAATAATAAAGCTGGAGTAAAATCTTAATCAAGCTAAACGAGTAATATGTCAGTATACTTGCAACGTGCCCCAAATTTTGAATTATTAAACTTATTCAATACAATACAATATTGCATTTTAATTCGGTTCGACGAAAAGGGCGTTACAATTTTGGCGTCAGGCAGGAACCTTGTTGTTCTACAAAAATTCGTCAAATGAGAAGGGGACAGTTTTGTTCTCGAAGATTATCAAGTAAAAGGAACAAAGACTGTCCTTGTTAAGATAAAGCAGGAATTCCGCCTTTGTCTTATATAGGGGAATTTTGCTTTAGAACCTGCCCAAAACCTAAAAAAACAAAAATATTTCCTTTGCAGTTCTAATCGCTCTACTCAATTCTTTAATCATGCGTTTCGCATGTTACCGACTTGGTTACGGCCCTTACGACCTGATTGGTTGCCATGTTAGTATTTTATTGTTTAGACAATCTCTTGTGAAAGTTGTAATTGAAATTATCAACACTGTTACGATATGAAAATGTTGTTACTTTCACAGCATAGCAGGACAGCAGCTTACTCATGACAACCTATGAAACTTGAAATTATCAGCACTGTTACGGTATGAAAATAGCAGGATCAGGATCGAACAATCAAGACCTTTTTATTCCAAGATGAATCATGTTTGAATTAATAAGAGAATCAAGTTCTGATATATTACAGGTTCAATTTGATTATCTCAAAAAATAAATTCAAAAAGGTATTTCGTGTTCTCAAGAGGAACTTCAAGAATTAAATAACTGTCTTAATCGTTTTTCTCCGAATTTAAAAAAAGGCTGTTGGCTGTTCACAGAATCAAAGAAAGATTTTTGAAACAAAATAAGGTATGGTTTAATTCTTCTATTGGGTTCATAAATCACAGGAACAAACGTCGCTTAGATACTCTTGGCGGTTGCCCAAAAACACTAACGAATGTTTTGACAGATTCAAAGAAAGATCTAAAGAACTGCGCCAGCCAGGACAATTTAGAAGCTTCGAAGAGCATTTAAAGCTTCAGCACAGAAAGAGCAAAGAACAGAAAATCTCACCAAAAAAAAGCACTTTCGATGATTACCGACGCCAAATTAACAAGACATTAATACACTTTCGTAAGATCTAAGGTCAAAAAAGTGTTTTCTAATTATAAGATCGTATAGTTAGCAAAAAAAATGTTATCCACCCCAACTTCAACCTCAGCAGTTACAAGCACTTCGCTTCGTATTTTAGAGGCTCAAAAAAAGTCATTCAAGGACAAGTACTTGAATCGACAATTAAATTAATTCTTATTTCAAAATGAGGATTCGATGTATCTAGCGGACTCTCTGAGTATAAAGAGAAAACTCAAGATGTAAAGGATGCAAGTGTTTTTATGATATAACTCGTTTCAATAAAATTAGTTAGTTAAGATTAGATTTTTTGGCAAAATCCGCGGATTTGGCTTACACGATTTTGAAGACCGATCAGGTTTCATTCCACAAAAGAGACTATTAAAGTTTCAGTTACCAAAAAGAAATACGTAAAGGCACAAATAAGAACTTTTACAAACCCAAAACTACATATGTGTGGAATAGATACTGAAATATCACATACACTGTTATTTACCATGGTAGATGGTAAGGTCTGTAATGCCGAAACTACAGAAATACAAAAAGCACCTGGTTGTGAGAGATGAAAAATTTTACATTTTTCTTTATTTTGTAAATTTTAGGCTTTAAATCTATTGCTAAATTCTCAACGAATTGTATTTATCACCGCGACGAAAAATCTCAAAGCAAGATCGTCTGGGTCTCAAAAAATCTCAAACGTAGAACAATGTTCAACGAACTCCGAAGGAGTCGTTACTGAATTTGCGAAGTCTGTCTGTCTGTTTGTATGTCTATCCGCATTTGTTGTCAAATTTTGAAATTTTGACTTCAGATTTGGATTCCACATCCAAAACTAAAGACACGTCGTATCTTCGTTTTTTGATAACTCCAAAATTTGAAAAAGTAACAAAACGGAGTTTGTTGTAGTTATGCTTTGCGTTCCCAGATGTTTTCTAAGCTGAAATCATTTAGAGTATTTGTAAAATGTCTGAACACTACGTTATTGTTTTTACCTCTTTTATATCTGTCTTCAAGTTTTGGATCTAGCAGATGAAAAACTAATTTCTAACACAACTAAAAAATATTTCAATTAAACCAAGAAGTGGCAATGTAGTCTTAACATTCTTCACACTTAGAATTTCCCAAACAATCATATTGTCAATGAAAGACAGTTACTATTGACATATTTATCTGGCTGCATGATTTTAGTGAATAGAATTTAAATTAAAATCTTAAAAAAATAAATTAAGCATCTAGTAGAAAATCACTAATGGAAAACCACCGGTAATTGCTTCACATAGCTTTAATTCTAATCTCATTGTAACCACTGTTTAAAGAAGTGAGCGGAGGATCCTGGCTGTTAGGCTGGGCCGTAGATCCCTAGCGTTCGGAAACCAAGGATATAATTTATGGAAAGATAAAAAGGCGCAGACCTGACTGGTGCAGCCCTCGGGCTGGGCACACCTAGAAAGTGGGTGTGTCTTATGTACAAGCCGGAAATCAAGCGAAGAAGCAACAAGTTATAAGCAAATGTGACAATTTGTTACAACCCCGCATTGTTTATCGTTGTGCCATAAATTCTAGACCATTAAGCCCTGTATGGGTGACTTTATTTTGTCTGTCCTAACACAATCGTAATCTTTTGAAATTGTTGGAGTCGATTATGGCGGATCATTACAATTAGCCTAAATCACTAATAGACAATGAGGTCTGTAGGGACTGAACTAGTTCGCATAACAACAAATCACGTATATTTTACAGCTTGACTATCAGAACCTATATATTTTCATTATTTTAATTAGATTTCTGCTTTAAATTAGTTTCTGCTGATAAATTTGTCTTTATATGTTACCCTCTAGTAGCCTTAACCGTTCTCAAAGACACACGTATGTAAAAGAGTTACCTGCACTTTTTTGTTTTTGTACAAAAGCCGTTCACTTGGCCCTTTTTGCAGATTCCTTGCTCATCGTCGCCTATGTTTGTTGGAACTAATCGACATCATCAAAACTGTTGGCTAAATAATATTTCAATAAATATAATTGGGTTATGAATGACTCTTTAAACATGGAAAGTATTGAATTGATATTTAATTCATCGTTAGCTCCACACTTTAGTAGACTGTTGGAATCGAACTTTAACTCCGTTAAGAAACATCTTTTACATATTATCGGTAACCGGGTTCTTACGTAACTATGAAGAACTCTATACCATTTTGTGTCATGTAAAAGCATTGGTGAATTCCCTTAGATGCGGACCTTCAAGATCTATGCACTTTTACACCTTTTCTCATGTAAGAGGATCCGATTAGTTTATCTGTATCCGATCATACTTCAATAAACTTCAGTCGCTTATCTCACTGGCAATTAATCCAAAACATATTACGACACTTTTGGAAACACTGGCATCACGTATATCGTGGACTAAAATACAAAATAATTTAGTTTTTCCACTTCCAAAATGGTAATACAATTGTCAGTTTGGTGGGCGAAATGTCTAGTTGTCTCTGATTAATGCCATTAGTTTGTACTTTGTAATTTTAAGTTGTTTTTGTTTTTACTGTAATTTTTCCGAAATTTGTACCAAAAAGGACTGTATGAAGAGTAGGTCCAACACTCAGTAACTAAAATTTTGTATTGGTAGTCGCCACGACAAAAAGAATAAAAAGGTCCGGTAGGTCCATATGTGAGTAGCATTATATTAGATTTACTGCAAACCAAGGATACAGCTTATTATAGGAACCCAGAGTAAACTAAATTAATATTGCAACTTCTTAATGGTCAAACAGTGAGTAGGATGTTATAAACTTTTTGCTAAATACAAAAAGGTGTTTGACCGAAACGTATTAATAACCACTCAAACTATCTACAAATGTCCCGAAGGCCATGTTATCAGCGAAAGATACTACTTCCATTAAGAGTCGTTTGTGTGATATTGAGTGGCATCAAATGTATTCAGCTTGTATTTTTGTAAAGGTAAGTGTTTTGAATTTAGCTCTAAACTTTCAGAATATTTTAACTATTTTAAAAGCGTTTTTTTAATTTCATTGGATTACAGTTATAAAGCGTTTGAGTAGTTATTAAAATAACACAATTTAAATGTTAACTGTCGAAGTAAGGTGGAATGAAGCAAGGTAGAACTCTGCCTCAATCATTTCTGTTTCTTCTGCAGCCTTTAGTCCTTTTAAATCCGTCACATGTTTGTAATAAAGTTTTATCTTTACCTTTTCAGATGGTTTAAAACTATAAGAAAAAAAATGGAGCCACAAAAGTGGTCTAAGAAAGCCGTGTAGGCGGCTGTTGATGCTATGATTAGCGATCAAGAGGGATATTTTAAAGTAGCTGGAGTACAGCAGACAACATTGAGATTACATGTAAAAATATACAAAAAGAAGATCCTGCAAGGTAAAGAAGGAAGACTACCACGTCGTGACTGGTTTTTCGGTTTTCAAAAAGGCATCCAAAGCTGTCTTTAGGAAAGTTGGAAGTTAAGTACGCAACTCGTGCAGTGGGATTTAACGAAGCAGTCGTAAACAAGTTTTTTGACTCTCTGAAGGGAGTAGAGAAACATGTCCTCACTGCCGAGGCGATATTGAATGTGGACAAAACGGGCATTACCATCCTAAAACCCATTCTTTTGTATTATCTTTAAAAGGCCGACAGCAAGTAAGAACAAACCAATATAGCATGAGTACGACATAAGCTGAGGTGCATGAAACTGGTTAAATCACATAAAAAATATTTGCGGTGGTTTAAAGAATTTGCTACTGTTTCAAAAGTGTCTTCTGTTTTGTCATTGTTTGACAGACACGGTATTGATACCAAAAATCTCGATATAATCGAATGTCCCAACGACCATGAGGTAATTCGTCTGTATTTCCCCTCACTGCTCACACTGCTTCAACCCTTGGATATAACTTTTATAAAGCCTCTAAGCAAATATTATGCAAATGAAGTAAAACAGTGCCTACGAACATGGAAAAGTGCAACCTTTCTCTAGGTTGCTCCTGCAGATATCCTTACAGTCATCCATGGCTTTAAAATAACAGGAATGTAATAGTAATTTTCTGCTTATGGTCCCAACTTGATTGTAGTTTTCAAAGGAAAAAAGGCTAGCAGCTTCTTGGTATGTTTTCCAGAACAAGTTCTACTTATCCCAAAAACAGACAAAATTGATACTAGGAAATTGCGTAAGCGAGAAAAAGCATGCAATTTAAACATCATCTGCTTACAATGCTAAATTAAAATTCGCGTGGCAGACATCTTACATCAATCCGGGGCATTCAAAAAACAGGAATGTGCCCGTAAATCAAAACGTATTCCAAGAACACAACTTCTTGTTCAGTAAAAATACTGTAGACTTACTTCGAGAACCATCGACCAGTGTCCAAATTCATTATCAACCCATGGAGAAATCTATGTCAGATTATTTGCGCAAGGTTCCACTCAGACTGTAGTTTTTCAAGAAAATCAAAATAGCAACTTCTCAGTATGTTTCCTAGAACAGGTTCTACCTATCTAGAAAACTGACAAAATTGGCACTAGGAAATTACGTAAGCTAGGAAAAGTATCCATTTTAACATCATCCGCTTACAAGGCTAAATTAAAAGTTTATTTGGAAAACAAAGGTGAAGAACTTAAAGGTAATTGAAACACGTTAGCAAATCAGTAGTCGTGCTTCACTTAAGAAAAATAGACTGGTAGCATTTCTAAATTAAATATGAACCTTCCCTCAAGTGATAGTAGAACAATAGGCTGATGGGCGGGAAAAGTAGAATAAGTCGATTTTTGTGTAAAATGAGATAAAAACGCTACTGGGATTCAAATGGTGTTCTCTTTTAATGGAAATAAAAGAATGTGTCTATTTCAATACTGACTGTCCAGAATAAATGTGTTAAAGTAATACAAGTCAAAATCTGTATTAGGGTTAGTAGGGAAGAGAAGAATTATAGCACTAAGTATACCTATACAATTTGCCGCAAAAGAGTAAGTCGTAGAAAGTAATATAAGTTTGACATATTTTACTTTCCACAAGGTCTAAGTTTAGCATTTTTTCTGTAAGATCAGTTTCTTATTCCACAATGGCATTTAAAAGAGCGAAAGGAATTTTACGTTTTTGTGAAGGTTTATTACCGATGCGCAATGGTATGTATGAAAGAAAGCTACAAGCGATGGAAAACCTAAAGACTAAGAATGGGAAAAGTGTTTGAGCAAGAACACCTAAGGATTTAAAGAAATGTTGGCTAAACTGCAAAGATCGTATAGATGAATATAAAAGAAACACGGTTTTTGAGGAGTATTGATCAACCACAATGATAAGGTAGCATATATAACTAATTTAATTAACAGAAGTGAAAACAAAACGTCTAAGCCAAAAGTAAGTGATGCTATCAATCAAAACAAAAGCCTTTTAAATTTCCAGCATAACATAAGAGTTGATAGTAAATTAGTGAACATGTGCATAAGATGCTTTTAAAATACGTTTGATTTATCAAGTGATTTTATAACCACAGCTTTGGACAAGAAGAATACGTGATGGTCTGGTGTTGTAGAGGACGACTAACTAGGTGTAGGCGCCCCAAACGACAAAATATCTGAGGCTGCTATAGCAATAGTATAAACCCATATCTTGGCAATGCATATGAAAGCTATTACTGCCGTCAACAATTTACTAAGCGATACCTTCCATCAAATTATACATTATCAAGAATGTATGATGAATATACCAAATGGAATCATCCAAAATAAATTTTAGATAGAAAAATCTTCGAAAATGTGTTTAAATCTATGAATATTTAAACTAAATGTCCAAACAAAGACACTTGCCAAAAATGAGATAAATTTAATATGCCAATCAGGGTCGCTAAAGATAACTAAACCGACAGTTCCGTTTATATTTTTAAATTAAATCCATCATCACAATAAGAAATCTTTTCAGAATATTTTCTGTTTTGGCACAAACGACAAAATTTAAAATCGTATTTTTAATTTCAAAATGGCATATCCATCCAACAACCGCCACATTGGCAACTCTTAATGTGAACGAATTGACCCAAACGCTAGAACAGTTTTGGCTTATTCACCATTGCTTATGGCGACCATTTTCTAGTTTTTCAATTATTTAAAAAAATGTATAATTAAATCCATTTCTGAATTATCATTAAAATTCATTTAAAACATCAACCATTTATTTGCGCTATTAGGCAGTCCATAAAACTGTCTATTAAAGAAATGAATTAGTTTTTTGTGCCTCTTATAAAATTTACTAAATGATGGCCAGAAGGATGCGAAAAGGTCGAAGATTAAAATTTAGCCTGGAAATGCTATAGTTAAATCTAGGCGGTTGGCACATTAAATTATTTACCAGTAATAAGTTTTAAATTAATCAAGGAAATCCAATCTAGAAGTCGCTATCGATTGAAGATGTTTCACCCATAAAAAATGTAAATGTACACAATGCAAGGTAATCGCCCTGTAACACTTTTCATATTTCAAGAAACAGCATGGTTGGTTTATATTAGGAAAATTATTTTTGAAAGTGGTCTTTTACATATTAAAATTGCTTGCTATACAGAGATTGTTCGTACATGGAAAATGTTATGAAGTCAGAGATATTAATTGAATAATACCAAAAAGATGATTTTAATAGCTTACACAGGACTTATGAAGGAACAAAAATTAGGTTATGGAAATCTGCAAATTATGCACACATCAACAACCGTTAAATAAAATTTATACTAAGTTACGTGTTGT
Source organism: Ignelater luminosus (assembly GCA_011009095.1). Classification (NCBI taxonomy): domain Eukaryota; kingdom Metazoa; phylum Arthropoda; class Insecta; order Coleoptera; family Elateridae; genus Ignelater; species Ignelater luminosus. The sequence goes on from VTPC01090986.1 coordinate 108,401, forward strand.
AATATTACTTTACAAAATAATTCTAAACTCATGTTTATCACTGCTTATTTTCTATAAGGAAGGCTTTGTGCAAAATTTTTAGTTGTAACCCCTTGTAACATTTGATTAAATTTAAAAGAATTGAAGATTCTAAAATGTGATTAAGATCAACCGAATTCAAATCTTATCATGTGATTTTCTGTATGTATGACTTTCTAGTATGATATGGAAACGTTTAATAAGCTCTACATTAACTCCTGTTATTTCTGCCGACTTCTTTGCGTTTCTGAAAAATTTGCGAGCCGTGTTGCCATCATTTGTATTCCCTGATTGCTGCTTGGGCGTATCTACTAAAAGACCAAGCTGAGCTTTAAATTCGTTTTGAACATGTTTTTTTTTAATTACCTTGGTTTTATTTGCTGTGCCTCGAGCTTGCCATGATTTTATTTCAAGCCTGTACGAAATATGAAGTATACTTTTCAAAAAACGTAACCAGGAATGAAGAGGTGACGGTCCCATTGATAGCAAATTAGGGTCTACTTATTTTGTAAAATGATCTCTGGGTTATGCATTTCTTGGGGTCTAGTACTACACAAGTAGCAAGTTTGGGAAGACAAACATGACGACACGGCATTACAAACTTTTTCGTCGACCATACAAAACATCAACGTAGAGCTTACTTCTACTTCCATATCATCTAGTTACTTTCGTTGCACTAACAGATCTAATACGACCTTGAACCGAGTTTACCTCACTTGTAATTACTACTGCTAACTCTTTTAGAAACATAAACTCAATACCTCATAGAAGAAGGTGCGGGATTTTGCCAAACAACTTGTTTATTTTTGACACTATCAAAGCATATCTGAACAGGCACCATGAAAAAACTAAATAAATTTTCGTCACTTCTATTTTCTTCAAAAAATTTTTGCTTGTATGTGTTTTGTACAGCACCTTCACAACCCCACTTTATAATAACGCTTAACCTTCCTTGTAGTAAGGTTAAAGTCCTCAAAACATTTTCTTGTACTACGCACAACCTTCTAATGGTATGGTCCACTAACGATTGCAATTCAGTCTCTGCGCCAACCTTCGTCACCTTAACCTCTGTTGAATAACATGCCTTTTTTGAATTCTTTAACAACGTAATACGCTAGATACAATTTCGAATTAATATCCATGACTGTCGTATTACGTTTTATTGACAATTTGACAGATTAACATCAACCATAATTGCAAGTGCGCGATCAGCAGATAAGGATTTCAGTTTCTGGAGAGAAGATATTCGAGCTTTTTTATTATAGTTCTTTGTTTAGGAGAAGCTGAGCAGAGCTCTCTTATAATTGTGGCGGAGTTGTTTTTTCCGGCTTCGCGAAGTTTTATTTCAGTTGCCATTGCCAACTATTCATTACTAGTTGTTTTTACCAAATTTCTGACCCTCCGTTTATTAGTTTTTAAACAGCAATCCTCAAAAGTTTTCTTTGGTCTTCTTGGTCTACTACTTGTAACAGATTGCGAAGGTTTAGGCACCGCCCGAATTACAAGGGTAGAAAACTGAATGTATTATTGAAGCCACGAAAAGTTGGATTTTAAAATTCGTTCTGTATGACTACCATTTTTTTCCCATCTTTGTTGAATTTTCTGGCAAAGACTTCTTAAGGTTACCTTAATATCTTTAAGAACATCATTTGGTAATGTTAAGTCTTCTAAGTTTTGCAGAACATAGGCAAATATTGCGTCAAATTTTGAATTTTTAATATTTTTATTCCAAATATTGAAGACAGTCAGACGCTAGATGCGCGTAACTTTTTTGTTATTTTAGTATCCAATTAATTCTATTTTACAAAAAGTATAAAATGAATTCTGTATAATGCCGTATAATAAACTAAACACCTATTTCACCATTAATTATTACGAAACGGTGCAAGACTTTGTACATATGTTTTCAGAATTCTATTGCATGAAATATAATGTATTTAAAAAAGTAAATATAAGTCAAAATACCTTGATACACAGCAGATATCTCAATACCACAACACAATTATAATTAGAAATCACAAAAACAGCGTATTCGTCGAAAAAACTTCAAAGAAACGAAGAGCATTTGCAGGGTGTAATTTCTTTACTTGTTCAGGAGGCGAACTTTAGACCCTTATTTTACCGTTACGGGAGACTTCAGAGCAGAAATAGAAATATCCCGTTATAAAAGGGATATTCTTTTTCCTAGATAAAACTTTTATTTTGTAAAATATTATTACTGTTGAATTGTTAATAAAATCCCTCTAGATTTCTAAAATGTCACACTGTGCACCGGTAGAATTTTATACGTTCTGCTATGGTAAAATTCCTTACAATATGTTAAAATAGCACATAGATCACAAGCTTAATTTAAAGCCTAAACATTAGAAAAAAATTACAGCATGTGCTATCCGTTTCAATCAAATTTAAATTTAAGATCGCGATCACTAGTTTGAAAGGTGTTCAAGCTCCGGTGCATTTTATAACACTGAGAAAACATGTAAAATTAGCCAAATTGCTCAAGGTAAAGTCTAGCTGGAGAAACATATAATTTTCCAAGTGCAGACGTTTTAGTGAACGTTTATTAAAAATACACATGCCAGTTATCTTAAACAGACAACAAACTCAACCTATAAGTCAAGTAAAAAATACAGGAAAAAGTATGTTTCTGTTACAGGCTCTGATATTATCGGCAAATATATTTTTAAAATATTTTTGTTTTGTGATAAAAGAATTTAATTTTTTTCAATACAACTTGGAAAACTTATTAAAAGTCAACAAAACAAAAACAGTAATCAAATCCATCGAAACTCCGTGTGCATTTCATCAAGCGAACTTTCTTTAAAAGTTGAATCTTGTGATTTGCGCAGCAACAAAGCCTTTAACATGATAAACTATCTGGAAAGGTAATTCTCTAGAGTCAATTAAACTTATAATAAAAATTTTTCGGTATAAATAAGCATCTTTCGTATCTAGCTAGCCATCAAAACAGCATCTACAGTATAAGCAAATAGAGTAAACTGCAAACAAAATGAATTAGCAAGTGTAAAGTAAGAATTAGTTACATATTGTTATGATATTAAAAATGTAAATGTGCTGATATTAAAAATGTAGTGATATTTGAAAATGATAAAAAAAGAGAGAAAAAAAAAGTTTTGTTTTTTTTTGAGAAATGTAATGACAGTAAAAATAACAATAAATTAATATTGTCAAGAAAATAGCGTTTTAATAAAAAAATTAAGAACCACACGAAGAAAAATTAAGGACCCTGAGAAAAAGAGCTCTCAATATCATAACATAAAAAATTGGCGTCCCAACGTGGTAGGGCAAGTTAAATAAAAGACATAATTATCATTTTGTTAGTTGTCTGTTGGTAGTGGAAAGATGTCAAAGCGAGGTAAATCGGTAGATAGTAGAAAAAGGGACAAAAGAGAGGAAGAAAATATTGAAACTGAACAGATGGAAGAAGAAAGTACAAGTATGGAGGAGACCATGGGAGATGTTGAAAAGGGAGATAAAGAGCAAAAAGAAATAAGACAACAACAACCAGATTTACTTAAAATATAATTAGAAATGAAACAAGACCAAGATAAAAGATTTGAAGACCAAACTAAAAGATGTGAAGACCAAACTAAAAGAATAGAAGACCAAACTAAAAGATTAGAAGAGATTAAACAAGATAATACTAAAAGATTTGAAGAAATCAATCATAATCAAGAGAAAAGATTTGAAGCAATTAAAAGAAAATTTGAAGGTCATGAGAATAGATGGGATAATATTGTTAAAAACATGAGAGGTGAAATACAAGAAGAGGTGAATAATAAGATAGATGAATGTCAGAATGAAATGCGTAGGAAAATAGAAAGACACCAAGAAGAAATTATCAACATGTTACAAATAAGGGATGCAGATATAAACGACAAAATTAAGGAGCAAGAAAAAGCACAAGAAAACTACCAGCAGAATATGAAAATAGAATTAAAAAAAATAAACAGAAATGTTGAAGAGAAATCAACAGCAGGTAATCATGGACCAAGTCATTATTGTATATTAGATAGCGGGATTCAAAATATGACAAAATTCTCAGTAAACCACAAACGAATAAATCCAAAAGAAAGAATTAACAGTTTACCAATAAGAAAGGCAAATCTTAAAAATAAGATAAAGAATAATTACAAAAAAGAAAAAAATTATCAAAATAACAATAATAATAAAGAAAAATTGAAATGTACTATTAATTGGCAGAATAAACTAAGAAAAGCAAGAAAAGCGGAAAGAAGAAACAAAATGAAGATGACAATGGAAAATAAAAGGTTGGAGGGGATCAAAGTCAAAAGAAAATCTAAAAATAAGACTAGAAAAAAAAATAAGGAATCGAGGTATAAAATATTTAAGAAAGATAGTAAATCCAAAATAAGGATGAAAAAATATAAAATGATAATAAAAAAACATTTAAAGAATTTACTATTAGGAGTCAGAGAGGAACAAAGAAATTACAAATACAGAAAAAGAAAGAAAATCAAAGAACTAGAATAAATACTACAAGAGAATGTTAAAGTAAAAATTACAAGCCAAGGTTGACAAAAATAACCAAAGAAGAATAGGGAACGTTGCGTATTAGGTTTGACAAGAAGGTATGAATGATGCTTGAATGAATGTGTTAAAGATAATCATAATGAGTTAAATAATTATTAATGAAGTATTATTAAAATGATGATAATTATGAAGATTTGAATATGAAGTTAGTAGAATAATAATGATAATAATAATAAATAATTAATGATATGATTGATAATATTACAAGAAAAGGTCAAAATATGATCATTAATATGAAGAAGTAAAGATAAAATATGATATTGAAGTAGATAAATGAGGCAGGGAGTTATGTTATATGAAGAAAACGTTACTATTAGAGAAAATAATTTTTGCAATTTCTTAAGAAGTTGTAGAAAATGATTTGTATGAATGCAGCATGAATGAAAGCTAGTTGGAAAATAGAGGAAAATAAGGGAGAAATAGGAAGGAAATGTGAAATAAAGGTTGAACACGCCAAAACATGGGCACGAATTAGAACTTACTAGTGCTAAGAGAAGAAACATAGGTTGGTTTTTATTTTGACAAAACATATCTAGTAGCCATAGAAACAAAATGTGACAATTGATATTTTTTGTTGTTTATTCGTTGTTCACATGGCAAGCCGTCAACTTCAGCTACGTGAAATTATCTTGCACGAAAACACTAAAAACCCTCTAATAAGTTATAGACCACTAACAAAAAAGTTAAATTATCTTCATTCAACTGCTTGTTCTGTTTTAAAAAAGCTTCGAGACCGTTTAACAGTGGAAAGGAAGCCAGGAAGCGGAGGAAAACAAGGAGTCAAGGACAAAAAGAAGGAACAACGCGTATTACAGCTTTTTGTATCCAATCCCAAGTTGTCATCGCGTGATGTGGCTAAAAAGATAAAAATGTCCCAATCATATGTACAAAAAGTTAAGAGTAAAGCTAGTTTAAAAAGTTATAAGGCCCAAATCGCACCCGATCGTAATGCTAAACAGAATTTAACTGCCAAAACGTAGATCGAGGAAATTGTACAAAAATTTTTTAACAAGATATGAATGCATGGTGATGGATGACGAAACTTATATCAAAGTAAATTCCGGGTCACTAGTTTTACACCAGCAAAAGTCGTAAAGATGCTCCAGAAGATTGTAAACTGAAAAAAAGGTTCAAGTATCCAAGAAAATACTTACTTTGGCAAGCTATTTGTAGCTGTGGAAAAAGAAGTCGGTCATTCATCACCACGGGAACAATGAACCAGGAAATTTACAAAACCGAATGCTTGCAAAAGCGGCTTCTGCCTTTTCTACGAGAGCATAAGTCATAACCATTGTTTTGGCCAGACTTAACTATGCTAAATCAGTGGAAGAGTTGTATGAGCAAATGGAGTTGTTGTAGTTCCCAAAGACTGCAATCCCCCCAACAGTCCCGAACTTCGACCAATCGAAGGGTATTGGTATATAATGAAATACATCTTAAAAAAGAAAGGTGGAGAAGCCAATTCCGTGGCTGATCTACAGAAAGCCTGGTCATGGGCTACAAAAAGAGTCAGCGATGAGGACGTGCAAACCCGAATGAGTCGTATACGATGTAAAGTACGTTCTGTGGCGTATGATGGTAAATTAGATTAAACAAATATTGTTCACATGTAAAAGACATCATAGATAAATAAAGTATCTCTTGTTTTTGTTCAAATAATAACTTCTTTTTTTATAAAATAAAATTTTAAGTGCCCACGTGTTCAAACTTTAAAATGAAAATATCGAATATTGAGTTAAAAAAAACAATTTAAAAAAATCCTGAATAAAATGTTAATAATGCTAACTAAACTTATAAAATGTTAAATTGTTATTCTGTTGAAATAATGTAATGTCAAAGTGACAATTAACAAATGTCAAAAATGACAATTAACTAATGTCAAAAAAAATGAATGAATGACAGTTGCCTAATGTCAAAATGACGTTCGACAAATGTCAAAGTGCAAGACCATCAATTCAAATAATTAAGGTTAGAATAAAAACATAAAATAAAACACCATTAAAAAAAATGATTATGTATATCATGAAACAAAACAATATCTATTATATTACATAAGACAAATAAAAGAAACAAAGATCAAATTGTAATGGAATTCACAATTGAGTATATTTTAGTTAATATTAATCAAAATTTAAGCTTTAGTATAAAACGCTTAAAATTTATATTAATATGGAGGGGAAATGTGATGATATTAAAAATGTAGTGATATTTGAAAATGATAAAAAAAGAGAGTATAAAAAAAAAGTTTTGTTTTTTTTGAGAAATGTAATGACAGTAAAATATAAAAAAATTAATATTGTCAAGAAAATAGCGTTTTAATAAAAAAAATTAAGAACCAAACGAAGAAAAATAAGGACCCTGAGAAAAAAAGCTCTCCATATCATAACAATATGTAAGTAGGACGCATTATTAGTGACTGCAGATCATTTTGGGTTATCATTCTGGGCTACTCAATTAACATCTTAGTTCAAAAATTAAAAAAACCGTAGAAGCTATTCAGATTTATTTCAGTATGTTCTTGTTTCTATCAATGAAATTATCATTGTTTTCGTTTTAATTTAGTTTTTAATAATTTCTTTTCAATTCAGTAGTTTAAATTACATATTCAATTGGTGATGTTTTCTGTTTTCTATTGAAATAATAACCACTAAAACGATCGAAAAGGCTCTGTTTACATTTAGACGACGCTCTATCTCACTATATAATAGACAAGTAAGGGATTATTTATATATAACTTGGGAAAATAAATAGATTGACAGAGGATCTACAACACCATGGCCAAGTAGAAGTCCTGATCTCACGCAGTTGGACATTTTGAACACTTATTGCGTTTGTTGTTGTTTTAATTTTATTTGATTAATCTTGTTGTGAATTTATTTTTAGGTCTTTTTCATTTTGTAATGTTTATTTTGTATATTTCTGTATTGGCAATTGACATAAATTTATTATTTTGTTATTGATAGTTTTTTTTGCCTAAATTTTCTAGTTATAAGTTACCTACAAACTTTTTTTGCTTAGAACATAACCTTGACACGACATCTAATTGTGTATTGTCATACCGGAGTAAGCCATCTGTGCTAACTGTATTTAATTGAGGATTAACATGGATCAACGTTATTTATGAATTTGTAAGTTGGGTTGACTATCCAAATTGTCAAGGGACCCGTTTTGTACGAATCGCCTTGTACACTAGATAAAACGTAGTGTCACCTTCATTAAGAAATCTTAAACACTCAAAAGTAATATAATGCTATCTACCTATCCAGTATCGTAAAATACGAATTGCCTAACGTTCTACACAAGCAAAAATTAACCGATAGTGATGAATTGTAATAAATAATATTCTCGATCTTTTTACACTAAAAAAATCTGCACACTGAAATTTGAAATTTCCACTCTGTATTCAACCTCCACAGATAATGTTTAGATTAAACTTACATTTAGATTAGATCTGACAGCGTTACCATGCCTGATGATGAGGAAAATATCATTAAAACGCATACTAACTACTTGATCATCACATCCTATTGCTTGTTAATCTTTAGAGCAGAAATTTACATGAAAAGCTAACTTCTAGCACCTTTTGTAGGGGAATTTCACAGCCAACCTTAACATAAATGAATATATTTGAGATATAACAACTTAGCAAAGAAATGTCATGGCCAACCTTTTGAAAAGCATATATATTTTATTATTCAGACATTACATAAATGCTTGTGCCACAAGCTGACATCATAAACTTTCTGAACGATTGGTAGCAAACGTCAATTTCCATAAACGCAAAAGTAAAAGCGCTCTCTTCGTTGACGACAACGCGTAATCATAGTTAATGTTTGTTGCTGTTTGTGAACGCAATGCACAGAGTATACTAGAAATGGAACTCAAATAACTTCTAAACTAATCAGCCGATCGTTATGATACTGATATCACTGGAAAGGTAATAATTTTTTATAGTAATCTTTCTTAAAACTGAAATAGCTTCTGCGATTTGTAATGTTATTTTAAAATTTTGTCTCAATTTATTATTTTGTCAATATATTTAGTAACTTTCGTGGGAATATTTTTCGATTTATCTTGTACATTTTTTATTTTAATGCATATGCGGTTTCTTCTAAAAATTCGCCTTGCAGCTGTGGGAACTTCCTAGAACTGTGCGACGTGCGACTAAAAACGCCGCCCAGGCCAAGTTTGTTTTACGATGAAATAACTCACGCGTAAATTTGCCATCGTACATTGGGATGCATTACGTTTACATTATGTAGTTTCGGTGTAAATCAACTTCTGTTTTTGTTTTAGCACGTTTTCGACCGCTTGAGAAGGTACGGTCTTAACCTTAGCGCGCAACGCGCGTCTAAAAAACGTGGGAGTCACCAGTTAGCTAGCTAGATCCTTCTTCGAGAATATTTTTCTACGGGAGTATCGATAAATTATTTATTGTAAACCCAAATCGTTTTGTGAAGTTTTTAGAGTCCCTTAAAAGTAGTTTCTGTGGGCTACCCGGGACTTTTATAATCAGATTTACATCATGGGGGTTTTCAATTAAACAGAAAGTAGAAATAAGGTATTCAAAGTGGTACCTCCTTAAGAACGATTTTTATCTTTATCACAGAAAGTAAGAATCTTTGAGTTATGTGTTCCGTGGATTAAATTGTATTTTCAATCAGAACATTGTCCAGTTAGAAGCTGGGATCGCGATACGATAATGCCCTGTTGTTCTGATTCTACGAATGGTCCTCGAGGATATTAAGTTTTTCGTTATTAACGTTACCAAATTTTCGACTGGCAGCAATAAACATTTGTTTTAAATTTAGTGGAATGTATACCGGTGCTTCAGATTAAGCTAGCTCTCTGAGAGTGTGTAAGAAATAGTTCAGAAACAGTTCGGTGGGCTAGTTTGGATATATCTAGAAACGCGCTGAGGTCAATGGACATTTCTACGCCGCTGTCTATGTGCAATGAACCTACGGAAAACGATTAGCAATAGACATATAGTTCTAGAATGTAAAATTTTCCGAAGAAAAGGAACTCGCAATAAAACAAAAAGTTGCATTTAGAAGTTTACCTTGACTAAAGTAAATTTAGTAATATTGTTACATGAAAGCTTTTGGGCATCTTTTGTTTTCTTTTGAAAAATTAAATGTAGAAAATTAGAGGCTTGTATTTTACTAGTGTGAAATTATTTAGAAAAACACTGTTTTGGTCACTAAGAAGTTTTTTATTATTTAGAAACCTTGTTTTTTGCTACTACGAATATAAGTTATGCAGTTTAACTATTATTTGTTGTAATTGTGACGAAGCTTAAAAAAGACTATGTTCACGAACTTTTTTTGTTTTTACATACATCTTTTGATTGTTGTTCGGAACCTTTGTGTTTATTTATTTACCACACTATTCATTTATTTGTTTAATAAATTCTTTAGTGTCACTTAACTTGAAATTTTATTTGTGTACTGTTTTGTTCCACACTCCAGGTTGTGTATATTTTAAAATTAATGTACAATCATTGTAAATCAGAGTTTGGAACTAATATTGCTGCCCTGAATGAGCAGTTATTTGTTTGTTTTACTAGTAAAACTTTAGACTTTACACTAGAGAGTGACCAGTGACCTGGGAATCATTTGGTGTAAGGTTATAACATTTACTGGTTCTGAGAACCGCAGCGACTTGTCCAATGCAAAGTTAGTAAGTTGTCAAGGTCTATAAGCTTTTGAGAAGTTATGGAGTGTTCATTGTTACCAGGGCATTTTATTAAAATATCTACAGGGTGTTTTTTGGTGAGAAGCCACATTAGCAAACGCGTTGATATTGTCTGGCTTTTGGCGCCCATACCGATTGACATCTTGGAGGAAGTCCTAAAAACTTCTATTAAGTTTTTTATTGAGTCTTTATTTTAATTTAAGATAAATTATCTGTAAACTCATCCCATGTCCGGTGTTTGAGCTGATGATAGCGCAAAATTTAAATATGCACAAACATAAGGCCACTTTTCCGGGTTTTGCCCGTGACAGATTATTTAAACTTTGAACCGCATATGTTCTACTTATGGTCTAAAATCAGAATCCAAAAAAATCTGGAATGGTGCACGACTATGTTGATTTTACGGATTTTCGACCTTTCGTCCCATCGTGAACGTTTTTCTACAATTCGAGTAAAATCGACTTCCTTTTACTATAAAAGTGCTACTTGTGGTTTGATTAAGTAGCAAGCATCAATACATACAATAAATGCGTTCCAATTAGAGGACGATATAAAAATTAAGATTTTTCCTTCAACAAGCACACGTCAGCTATATATTTCAACCTCAAAGTGGTTCGAAAGCATTTTGCTTCAAAAGAAAGGGATCTTTATTTTTGTAGTGTTCGAAACAACTGCATATTTTTTTAATGTTTGTATATGTGCTGTAATCTGCATTGCAATGTAACAACAGAACTGATTATTTCAAAATCTGCCTTATGGAATTCAGAAAACAATGTATAATGTTATGGTAATAGAAAAAAGTCTAAAATATGATTTTCAATCGCTTTTTATCTGTGTGTCGACTATGTTTTTAAAAACACCAGCTGTAACCAAGGCTTGAAACCTTCCAAACAGTCCAAACTACCTTTGAATATAAAGCTTTGAATGTCACATGTTCTGAGTTATCAATAACTAAACATCATTTGGGCTATTGAATTCCCGATCTTATATACCTTGAAATTACAAAGATAGAATATGATTGTTAGTAGCTACTTTTTAACACGAACATTCACAGAATATATTACTATTGAGGTGATATCAATATAGCTATAACCTTTTACTTTGAGAAAAAGGTAATTAAATTCTGTTTCACTATAAGATCCATATATAAAAAAATCTAAATTAATTTTCTTTGTATAATTTTAATTAAGTTAATAGGTTAAAACACAGAATTGATTGGCTTCAGAAACAGAATGAATTGAAAAAATTGAAGATCATCCATATTGCCTCAGGAGTGTCACTTATTAATTTTATAGTTTCCACGTTTTGAAGAAATAAAGGTGCAAATAAAAAAAATTTAAAAAGTTTATGCAAATTGTTTAGATTGCATTAAATCGGTGCTATCACATGTAAAAGTAATGTGGTGGTAAGCTTCAAAGGAAACAACTGCGTGCAAGGTAGTAGTACTCTCAAAACCATTACTGAGACCACAAAAAGGATAAGCAACATATTCCAAATTTTTTTAAACCCTGCTGCTAGATGAAAAAAATTTTCTATGAAATACAAAATAAGTCAAACTACTTTTCACTGTATATGAATAGAGGGAAGTCTAAGACACTAAAATTGTGAAAAAGTTTTACAAAAAAATTATTCATTAATAGAAGTGGAATTTCTCTTTCGCGTGACTTTTTCTTTATTTGATTATCGGGTTGATTTTGTAAAATAGTTGAAACTACTTCGAAGTTATTGTTTCTTATTGTACTTTAATTTGCATATAAATTACTCATTACTAAACTGACAATAGACTTTAAATTTTGAACACAAATAAACAACTCCTGTCCTATCGGAAAAATTATTTTTATAAATGCAAGCAAAAACTAAAGAAGTATTAATACTCCCTCTACTGGTAATTGTGGCTTTATTTTGTTTGACTATAACACTGCCTGGAAAATTTGTTTGTTTAGTTGTTGAAAAGCTACAAATTTATTATAAAAATCACTGCGAATATTATCAAAATTAACAAATAGGAAATACTATAAGTCCTGTATAAACAAATACTGTTTAACTTCGACTGCCTACATATTTTTTAGGTTTTGCCATTTTAAACCAGACAGTACAGTTCAGGTACTTACGGATTTTCCTGTTGGTCAATAAAATGGAAACTAGAAGAATTTTCATTGACAAACATCAACTGTAGAAAAGTAGCACGTTCAAAATCATGGCATAAGTAAAATTGTAGGCAATAAAAGCTAGAAACCTTTTTTTACGCTATCTTTAACATAAAGCGTTTCTTTTAAATCAAACTATTTTACAGTTAATTAAACGTTCTGCACTACTTGGGTAAACCGTAAAGTAAAAGTAAACTATCTACGAAGGGAAAAGAAATATTAGGCATTTCTCGGTATATTACTGTTTCAAAAATGATCGACTGACTACATGACTTATGAAACAAAGCTTACTAAATAATCACAAAACTAATTTTGTTGAAATAAAAATCCATCAGTGGAGTGGTATTGATTGTCCCCCAACGACTTGAAACGTTAAAAATCGAATCTTTAATTCAACTCAAAAACCTGCAAACGTACTACAGTAAGTTTTTTATTTGCTTGACCACACTGACCACTAACAGATGGTACACGAGGGCTGGCAGAATACAAACAAATTTTGAATTAAACATAGTCCGGTGCGCTTCTCTTAACCTTAATAAATAGCTTTCTATTGTGATATCAATGACAAAATTTGTCTTCTGGCAATGCAATTTAATTATTACGAGTTGACGTAAAGCACGTGGAATTGCAAGGGGAATTTTTTTCAAGAGAAAATAATTAACTGATCCCTTGTGGAATTGGGTTTAGGGATGCATTTGGGGTGCGTGAACAGAAGCACAATAGAGTTGCACTGAAAGTTACACATGAAGTTTTTATGACGTGACATTTATCTTCAACCCCTTCTTGTATAACCCTAAAACCGCCTACATACCTACACTTTTAAAGAGCAAAGGGGTTGACATGTATTCTAATAAAAGGTTTGGTAATTGAATTAGCAAGAAAAATTAAGGTTGGCGCAGAAAAGCAAATTTATAATTGAGAATAATATTGTTTAGCTTTTAACAAGTCAAAACTGAAAATAAAATGGTCCTCATGGGTTCTTTTTTTACTAACGTTTTGTAGGTAATTGCTTTGGTAATTTTTTGTTACCATAGTATCTAAATTTTCCCCGTCACGGTTATTATTTATTATTTGTTATAGAATTATTTCCTAAAGGATAATACGGGATTATACTGCGTACTACAATAAATTATTTTGCATAGTAATTTTTTGAAGAATTACCAGTAGAAATAGTTATTCAAAGACTTAGCCTTTCTTTTATTTTGTATAATTAACTGTACGTTATCTTGTAGGTATTCGAAGAAAACCCTCTTGGCAGGTTCACTTTTTATCAAAAATTATAATTGTAGTACTTTTCTTACAAACACTTAACTTAAAGCATTAAAACGTGTTGTTTGAAAATTAATTATAAAACGTAAACTGTGCTTGTTTTACGGTGGGCATGTACATTTGTTTGACTAGAATTTAGCGAAGATAAAATTATTTCAACCCTTCTCTCTTTAATTAATTGCACTACATTTACTAAAGTTCCAAATTGCAGCATTTGAGTGACATCACAATATTCATCCATCTCCCACAAGAGTTGCAAATTTTCTTACTGTATCATACGAAAATGGCATTTTTAGGAACACAACTGATCTTGTTTTTCACCAAAATGATCGTATCCCTGATAATCGATTCGTTTTTAAATTTGTGTTGTTGCAAAGAGCAATCTTGTAGAAGTAAAAAAAAATTTTTAATTGACAATTGTATCATGTAAGAAAAACGGGGAGGATCAAAAGAAAAGCAAAATTGGGGCTGATCTTCCTTCTGCTCGGTTACAATTGGTACTATGCCAGACCGTACAGTGCACAAGATGTTCACTTTTTTCGGCATATCAGCCTGCTTGAATTCCCGAGCCAACTATTCTCACTAGGATTTTACACTACCAGCCTCTTCTCCATATCAACAAAAAGGAATCTCGGACGCCTCAGCTGCCATCACAACGCAGTGCCACCAAGTCTCCACAAAGCTCTGTGTTTGCTTTTCATTTCAATTCAACTTAACGCGAACATCTGCCGAACAGGTAGTCGCATTTCAAAAACCAAATTTATTTTACCTTTTGAGCCGAAGGATTCTTAAACGGATTTCGGGATGCAACATTGATTTCGCTTGCTTGCTTGCAGTCTGCCTTATTGGCGAGATGGAGACGGTTAAGCAAGTGTAAGTAGAATAATGTTAGACTACAGTAACGACCTTTAATATTATTTCCAGGTGGCCGTGATGATGATATACCTGCAAGTGTCATATCATCACCACAACAAGCTTTGGTGTCTATTGTAGTTGCCGGTATAGTTTGGTTGGAATGACGGCGTTGGTATGAAATAGAAGCACGTCTGCGTTGTTGGTTTGGCTGTCTTTAGTAAGCCAATTGAGACGTTAGGTGTCAGCACGTAGCTGGTAATGGGGACGGGTGGTAAGGTGACATTTTTTAGTAAAGACGATTAGTTGTCTAAGTCGTATATGTAATACGTTACAGATGATGACAATGATTACGTGTGAATTTTGGCCGTGTTGAAGATGATTAATAAAACGGCTAGCAGGATGATAATAAGAAAACGAAAACAATAATCTAGGATCTCTCCAGAATTTGAATTGAGATGTTTAGATGGATGCCTGTGTTTCCCAAACACTGAGCAAACCCGGACTGGAACAGAGTTTGCAGTAAGTAAAAACGCTTATGTTATGTATTTTTGTGTAAATAAGAAATTGAATTGTAATAAATTGTAGAAGTGAAAGTTATGTGGTTATTTTTTTAATAAAGTACAAATCAATTATTCTATTTTTATGACACACATATCAGCATTGTAACATTTCCTCTTTGGAATGTTCAAAACTTGAAGCAATCTGGAGGTCTTCTAATTCCTAATTTAACCTTTTTATCGTATTTTCTTTAATTCCGTCTGTATTTTATTCATTTCGTCTGTGCAGATTCTTTTAAGAGGCCGCTTATCGCTTTGCCGTACTTAGGAAATTTCATTGATGCTTAGGCGTAGCGCAGGATCTAACAGACAGGATCTAGTCTGAGCTTAAGTCCGTTTTACGATGCTATAATTTATGTTTAGATGAGTACATAGGGTTTTTGTGTGAAACTGGCTATGCTTTTTTCTTTGAATATATCCGTTGTATCAACGATTTTAGAAATAAAGACGATTGCTTTATTCCTCTTTGTTTGACTCATGTCATTCATAGTTGCGTTTCGTTTAAATGTAGCATTAGCTGAAAATTTGGCCTCAAAAAAGTTGGCTGCCTTCAAGCCTTTGGTGATGGTTACTAGTCAAACAGAAACTGAGTCTTCTTTATTGAGTTTTGAGCCAATTTCACGGTAAGTTATCTGCGAACCAGTCTTATCTCCGACGTTAGAGCTGCTGCAAGCACAAGCTTAATTCTGCACGGGCATAAGGCCTCTTTTCCAGGTTTTGTTTATGACAGCTTCCTAACTTGCTTCCCATTCCCAGAATCGATAATAGTGTGGTGCCATTTTACTGTTCTTTTGGAAATCTCTTAGAATTTCCAATTTACATCATGGTCACTGTGATCTAACTTGAATAAAATCACAAGTTTAAAAATCTCAAACTTTATTAAAATTTGCATCTCCGCAAGTGTGTAGACTAACATTCCCTATCGCTTATTATTTTTTATGGAACGCCAAATCGTTCAAATACGATAAATTGAAAAGTTTCCGGCCTAGACAAGAAAATAAGAAAATATTACGTAAACAGTAATTTTATTTTTCAGTGTAATCCCCGTCAAGTTCAATGCACTTGGTCCACCTATGTTCAAGTGCTCTTATTCCATCCCAATAAACCTTTTCGTCCAACTCATCAAAGTAGGCATTTGTGGCAGCAATCGCATCTTCATCGGACTCGTACTTTTTTCCAGCATGAAATTTTTTCAAGTTTGGAAATAAACCGAAATGCGAGGGGGCTGAGTCCGGTTAGTAGGGTACATGGGATACCAATTCAAACCGCAATTTACTAATTTTCACATAGCAATAACTGACTTGTGGCAGGGTGCATTATCCTGGTAAAACAGAGTTTTTTCATGGCTAATCCGGGTCGTTTTTCTCAATTCTTTTCTTTTAACTGGACAAGTAGGGTAGCATAGTATGATTGTTTTACTCTTTTTAAGATAATCCATAAAAAATACCCTTGGAATACAAAAAACTGAAGGCAAAGCTTTTCCGTCCAACGGGACTGTTTTGGCCTTTTTCGAAGCAGGTTCTCTTTTGGTAGTTCGTTGCTTCGATTACTGCTTTGTTTCTGGGGTATAGTGGTGAATCCACGTCGCACCCCCACTGTAATAAATTGTCGCGGATAAACCCTTAATATGAAAATATTTAATAACTGCACGGATTTCAACTTGCTCCATTCTTGCAGCATGCAGAACTTTAGCAACCTTGATAGCGTGTCAAACAATTATTATTTGACAAAAATGTTTGTTATTTCACAGCCAGACTGATAAATCTTAAAGCAATATAACGCCGCAAAAACATCGCACAAATTTATATCCTATCTGAGTTAGGCCGGAGACTTTTCAATTTATCCCTAAAACTAGAATCGCTTTAACGGTTGGGTAGCTTGTAATTCTTTTTATCGGAATTATTTTTAACCATCGGTTCTCAGCATCTACAACAACTAAAAGAAGTCTAGTATGTGAATTCTACGCCACATAACAAATGGAATATCCCAGGAATGTGTAAGTAGTACTAGAAAGCATTTATTTCTCATCTTCGCCTTCATCAAGATGAGCACGGTGTAGTCCTTTTTTAGGATTATTGATTGTAAAGATTTTGGAATCAGGACTCGATTTCCTCGTAAAATATAACCATTCTCGATCAAAAGCTATTCAGTTTTTTTGAATTTTGTGGAAGGTAAGTCTCGTCTTGAATGGTGCTGTAGAGACATAACAGCTGTTCAAGAAAAAATATTTAATTTTCTAGCCACATACCATCTATCGTTAAAAGAAATGTGTTTGTCCCCTCTTCCTCTGCCTCTGGAAGGATATTAATTGTAAGAATTTATAAAATGGTAGACCCTTTATAGCCAATTATTATACAGAAAATCTCATCTCAGTCGCTTACGTTGTTTTTAACATACAAATAACAAGAGATTGTAAATCTTACTTGAACACCCTGTATCTCCGTAATGATAAACTACACAATAAAACTTTACTTACATACTTACATGGCTTTCACAAACTCCATGGGTGTGATTCAATAAATGAATTAAAGCGAAAACTGGGCTGTATCTAATAATTTGTCTCCATTGAAGGTAGATTTGTGACCGCAAAAGCAACAATTAAGAAAGTTTCGTAGTCTCCAATATGCAATTGTAGCAGCTTCTATATCTAGGTGGTTATAATGCATCTAACTTTCTGAAAGCAATATTTACGCACCTTTAAGTGAAAAGACTGTAGAATGACCAACCGGCAAAGCATTCGAGGCTAAAATTATCATAGTAAATTGTTATCAAATAATGTTCTGGGTAGTGCAGTGGTTTTACAGCTTGATCACAAATCTTAGATCACGTAAATCTACTATTGTTCTTTAACAGAACATGTACCTAAAAACTGACGTAATTAGTGAACATTCGTTGATGGTTCAATGTTCCATTGAAGCTTTGAAATGTTTAAGTTTGTATAAATTCGTATGTAGATTGTTTTGATGTAGTCTATCTAGTAACAGTTCTAATCTTTTAGCTGTTTGCTCTACTGTAACACCTTGAACGATACCTAGCATCGCCAAAAGTCCTTTTAAGTCCATCTAAAATCGTGGGCCTTATATAGCTTACATTTAGTCTCTTTACACCACGCCATACGGTACCCAAGTTCTACTCATCATAATCTAAAAATGCAAAATCAAGTTTTAGTATTTTGTTTATCTCTTTTAGTTTCCCGATTTTTGATTTCTCAACTTTTTAAAATTTTAGCAAGTTGAAGACATGTCTATTGCTGTGGTCGTCTTTACCAGACGAACTTTAGTACCCTGCACATGCCGGCACCTTTTTATAACAACAAAGTAATAAAACAAAATTGGCGTTTACTTAAACGAAGAAAATTCCCAGATTTCTGAATGCAGGAAATATGCCTTTAGAAATGAATTTGACCGAATTTATACAGATTCGACTTTGACTTTCTTGCAGTTTGTAACTGTCAATCAATAACATTTGATTTTTGTGGAAAATTGTTAGAGTAGTCTGTATTTCATCCGGTGTTGCCATCAGATCGTAAGTCCTTTGTAGATATACACGTTGAACAAGATAATTTTTGTTTACTCGCTGTACAATGTGATTGTTTTCACATCTCAACTACTTGTTTTGAGAAGCTCGTTTAATAACTCATTCATCATTGAATCTTACATGTCTTTTCATTCTTCAATTCCTGGTGCAATTCATCACTCAGTGTGGCTTGAAAACCGACTATCCTTTTTTTTTAATTTATAAACTACTTATTAGTATATCCATCAGTAAACGCACTTGCAAAGTTATAACAAACTTATTAAACTTTCACATATCCTAATTCTGAAAATACAATTGCCAAGTAGCAACTCTTATTACTACTGGCTCTAGCAACCACCTTTTTTATCCACTTTATATCTACCAAGATTTTTGGTAAATTTAGAGAATAGAAAATACAGTTTTAGTGGCTACCAAGCCACTTCTGCCATGGCTTGGCAATCACTGTGAGTTATAGAATTGAGCGGAAATATATCGGTATAGTCAGGCCTTCGTACTTGATTTCCTTGTCCGGATCACAGGTAAAATCAAATGGTGTTTCCTCAGTAGTGCGTTACAAGCATGGCTTTGATGAGGTTTCGATGGGTGCAGCCTTCTTCTAAGTCTGGGCAGACCAGTTAGTTCTCAGCGTCTTGTGTTTCTTCTCATGCTCTGCATATTTCCATCTTTTTAAATTCTTCTTCCATCACGAAGTGTTGGTTCTGAATCTGTTGGGGTCTCTCCAAGTAGATATGGTAACTGACTGCCTGCAGTTAGCTCCTCTCTCAGTTTCGAGGCCTCAGTAGGGCGAGAAGCCTGCTACAGCTGACAAAGGCGCGGTGGAATTTATAAACCTTTTCCTAGAATTTAATTTTGTTTCATACCCTGTTGTCAAAGCAAGGGTTGCCTTGGGTCAGTTGCTTGCTTCTTCCTCTCAACTTCTAATGGATGGAGGGGCAATACCTACGATGGGGTAAATTTCATCTGTTGGAGTGAGTTTTAGATATCCAAATATTATTCGGTCA
Source organism: Ignelater luminosus (assembly GCA_011009095.1). Lineage (NCBI taxonomy): Eukaryota > Metazoa > Arthropoda > Insecta > Coleoptera > Elateridae > Ignelater > Ignelater luminosus. Next base: position 128,057 of record VTPC01090986.1, read on the forward strand.
GTGTCAGTTATTGCACATTCGACTATATGGACGTGCAAAGTGACGTCATACTGGAGCTGCATATTTCGCAGTTGAGAAACATAGGGCCAAAGCAGAGGTTCGGCGCACACTTGGTCAAGCTGTGGTACCAGTAAGTTTGCGAATTATATTACTCCTAGACGATATTCTTGCCTTGATGTCCTGAAAGTAGGCTTTGTAAGTCCGTGTACGGTCCAACTTGACCCCTAAGTATTTTGCTTCGATGCACTGTTCCAAAAATTGTTCCCTCCAGATTATGTTTAGTCTTCTCTTCACCTGGTGGTTATTAAGATTGTAGGCGCATACCTGGGCTTTTTGGGTTCGGTTTCAACGAGTTCCTGTCATGGTAGCCTGCTAGTTCTTCCAAAGTGGACGATAATCTACATTCTAGTTCTTCCAGATTTCTCCCTTAAGTCTCTATGGCCGCGTCATCAGCATATATGAAACGCCTCGTTTCGGGGTTACATGGTATATCGTTGATAAGCTACGCCTTTTATTTGCTTCTGCTCAAATCCATTTTCAATGCGTTGAAAAAGATTTAGTATTTGGCCACAGCAAGACTTCCCTGCCCTGAAACTCGCTTGCCCTAAAATTAACTTCTCCTCCACAGTTTGAGAGATGCGGTTTAAAATCATTCTTCCAGACGCCTTACAAATGTTACGCAATAAAAAAAACAGGCCAGAAAGTTTATGGCTGCGTTGATTTTTCTCCAGGTTTCAGAAGTGCCACTACTCATAATTTTGGCCAGGTCTTAGGTATAAGTACTTAGTTTAGTTACACATAAGTTAATCATATTTAGAAGCCATTTCATTGTTTTTGATCCAAAGTTTTTTATCTGCTCCGTTCTTATATTGTCTATTCCGGCTGCTTTGTCATTTTCCATTATTGAAATTGCAGCTGTGAACTTTTCGATAATGAAGGGGATGGCAAATACATTTTTTTCTTGTTCAAAAACGCGTACTATCCTAGATTTTCCCGTCTTTTCTGAGATCTTTCCATTCAGTAGAAGGTGATGTGCTATTTACTCGGGAGTTAATTTTGTTAGATCTTGTGGTGGACTTGTGGGGTCATTACTAAGATTTTTCAGAAGTTTCCAAGCGCCGCGACTGTTTCTTGTCACATTTAGCTCTCCCAGAAGGTTGCTCTATTTTTCGGTTTTAGACTTCAATATTGATTTCGTTAACTGTTCGCCAACCATTTCATCAGAGAAAGGATCGCTATCATACACTTCCTGGTACCTCTCGAGCAAGGTCTTAAATTCTTCGTTGAGTCCTGGGACACATTCCGTTGTATATCCTCTTGGTATTGGTATATGTTTCCGTGCTATCTTCTTTACCACCTCAACAAATGTTTTATAGTTTTCTGGCTTAGGCTCTAATTTAGTTACTTCATCATCTATCTCTTTTGTAAAAACCTCCTACTTTGCCTTTTTAAGGTTGAAACGTCTCTTGAGGGGACTATTTCTGGATTTACGTCAGCTAACACATTACAAGCTATTGGTCTATGTTGTGCTTTCGGAATTGAGTGAGGTCAGCTAGCCTTCTGTTTGCAAAAATGTTATCGGGATTGTACTCTCTTCTGCGATTATTAAAAGATGCGGGTAGCTCTGAATCATGAATCTATTTTAGATCCTTTTGTTCAGCCCATGTGCACGCAATAGTATTGTATATGTTGCAGATAGGACAAGAAGGTAAAGATGATTGACATGTGAAAACCCGACAGGTAAGCTAAACAGGTCAATCTAAGCTTTTTAAATATAAATCCAAATAAAATCTCTGATACGGTTTTGCCGATAATCTCTCCATATCGCTAATTGATAGCTACTTGTACAATTTATGCAGAGAGTACTAACTAAATAGAATTTTTCTTGAAGTTTCCCATCTTTTTGTTTTACCCTCATAATTCTGTTATCAACACTCGCATGCATTTATTATGTAGGGTCCCATTTAAAACAAGAAAATGATTAAAATTATAAAATGAGCCAAACAGAAATCGAGTTTGTTTTGTTGACTACAAATAAGTCAAGTCAAACGCAGGCATTATTTAATTAAATTTTCTCTCTTGTTCTTGAGTTATTTCCTTTGAAGTGGCCAATTTTACAATTAATTTCAATATTTTAACTAAAATAATGCTGCCTGTCAGCAAACCAATTATATGATTTATCTACGGCCATCATTTCACCCTCAAAGCCTAAACGACCCTATATTATGTTTAAACGCAAACAAATGAAGGAATATTAGGAACGATATGGATAACAATTCAAATTAACGTAGGCGTCAGGGTTTCCTCCCTGTTTGCTATCCAATCTTTTTGTCCTTATCTTATTCGCTCAGTACCTCGTGTTAATGGGTCAACAACAAACTTCATTATTGTTAATGTATATAGTGACATTTATTATTAACAAAAATATGTCGTCCCGAGTTTGCAATAAAATTCTGTTTAGTTAAACTTGGGATTTTATGAAGCAAATATTTTACTTTATAAAATTCTGGGTTAACGAGTTTTAAGCTGCTCTAGTGTTAGATGGAAAGTATCAGTTGCAACATAGTGCACCTACAAGCACGGTAATTTACATTCCTTACAAGGATTGTAAATCACGGAATATATTACAGATCACTAAAAATTCTACATGAACTACAGCCGCAAATCATATAAGGACGGTAATGCAGCAGATGTAATATTAAAAAGCGCTACGTCATCAACATCGTGTTAGATATAAAATGCACTTACGTGCACGAAAAGTTTATAATACTTGAAAAACATACCTGTACCTTCCGTTACTTAAAGATAAATCTCGTTACCTTTTTTTATAAAACAATTTTTTCGTAACTTGTAAACACTTTCACCCTTTTTTTTCCGATTCAATTTCGCTTGTAGATAACGGCTTGTAACAACAGGGTCGAACTCGTAAAATGCTTATAGGATAATAAATCTAAACATAGATATTTTTTAGGAAACACAAAATGGGAAAACACCATATGCGTACAAAGTTACATTTGTTGTAAACATTTGCTAAAAAAAGGGCTTAACATTATGCTGAATGTGACAACCTTTTTTTTTCGTAATTCAGTTTTATATAACCTTTTTTGTTATTTCTGTGCAGGAAGATTTAATTCAATTTAAGCCAATTCAACTAAACTATTTAAAACAATATTTTTACCTATAACGGTAAAACGTAAACTTATAGGTACTTAAATCCAACCCTCTTACTGCTTGGATGGTATATAATTTCTTACTGCTTTCGTTTCAAATAAAATATTTTTATACTCATTGTCGCACGATTAGACTTTTATGAACAACAGAAAAGCTTCTACAGAAAATTAGGTAAAGAAACGGTAAACTCTTGAGATGCAATAACTAAACACAACGCAAGATCAAAAAAACAAAGCAAAATTCCAAAAATCCTAAGCGATACAGAACTTAAGAATTCTAAACTTTATTTTGCTTTAATGAATAATTTCAATTTATTTCTGAAATTATAGGAAACACGAACAATAATACTCTTAACAACTCCGAGATTTTGTAATCTACAGCTCTATCTTGTAAAGATGTGAAGCACGTTTGTTATTGGTAATCTTACCAGACGAGTTTGCAAGGTCTTAGTTATACCGACACATCTTTCAGATTTAGCTAGATAATACGTACAGTTCTATCTGCTTACTCAATAGAAAAGAATTATTGAAGATATTAAATGTTTCTCTCTTTTTCGATGGCATAATGTTAGAATTCTTCAATTTTAGTATCAAGAGCTTAGCAAAGTACTATGAAAGCGTGAAGCAACCATCGCTAGTACTACATCAATTTAATTCTAAGCAATGTAAAGGCCAGTAGAATTTTCATAACCTTTATAACTGGAACAATTGAATAAACAAAACTCTCAAGACCTCAGTATACTGAGTGATAAATTAGACTCGGAATTGAAGAGTTAAAACATATAAAGAAGCATCTACGTTACTGTGCCTTATTATATCTGCACTGTGTTGATGTGACTGTCTACATTGAGAAAACAAAGTAGGAACGTTATTTGAAAAGAAACCGAAAACACAGCATCAATTTTAGAAGACCTTGAAAGAGTGTATTCTTGAGACAGACAATAGTAAAATATAAAAATAAAATACTGATGCAAAACCTGCATACATGAAAATGCACTGACAGTTGTGAGATATCCAGATAACAGTCAAAAGTTCAAAGAAGAAAGATACAAAAGGTATTTGTTCTCACTTTTCGTGTTCAAGGTGTACATCAAGAGAGGACCGCAGAAGGTTAAATAAATTAATAAAGGAATTAATAATAATAGAGATAAAAATGGAAAGGAAGGAATGAAGAAAACGGTAACAATAAAAACGAGTGGGAACGTAGAATGTTACGAGCCTAAATGGACAACAAAAGGAATTAACAAAAGAGATAAAGCAAATTGATTCGGGCTATGCAGCGATAACGGAAACGAAGAAGAAAAACGAGAGACTTGAGAAATTACCGAATGGATACTGGAAGTACTGGTCGGGTGTGGAAATTCTAGGAAAGAAGAAAAGATGAAATATATAAAAAAAAAGATATATTAAAGAAAGGCTACTATTGATAAGTATAAAAGAAGAAACAGACGCTGAAGAATACACCCAAATAGTCGCAGACGGACCCAACGAAAACGCAAAGAAAGAAGAAAAGGACCAATTCTTCGAAAAACTGCAAGACGTAGATAAAAATGAGAACAAAGTAATAATATTAGGTGATCCCAATAGAAGAGTCGAAAGCAGGAACGAAGGAATAGAATGGTGTTTAGGGAAAAACGGAGAGATAGAGAAGAACAATAATGGGAAGAGAATAATGTAATTCTGTCTAGAAAATGAATTTAAAAATCGAAATGCTCACTTTATGAAGAAAGAAATACGCAAAATAATCCGACAGATACAAATTAGAAACGAAAAATCAATTATTGACTATTTCCTGATCAATGTAGAACTATGGAGAACAATAAAAGATATTAGAGGTTCATAGAGGATCGGATTATTTTCTTTTAAAAATGACACTCAAAACGGAAAATAACTATAATAGAGAAAAGAAGAGGATAGCGGTAAATAAAAAGATTAAATGCCACCAAGTCGGGAAAAGAGAAATAAAGGACAGATTCCAAAATTTCATAAAGAAACATTTAAAAATAAAGACAGGAAAAGAAACAGAAAATATACGGACAGACTTCAAAAATACAATTTTAACAGCTGCAGAAAAAAGTTGTGGTACGACAATGATAAAGAATAGGGGCCAGAAGATAACCCCTTGGTGGACAGAAAGAGTAAAACAAGCAGTAAAAGAAAAGAACAATAAATAGGAAAAATACTCACAAACAAAGAACATAAATGATTATTAACAATACAAAGAGCAAAGAAAACAAATCAAAATAGTAATAAATGAGAACAAAGAAAAATCCTGGAAGGAATTTGATAAAACAATGAAGAATGCATACAGTGAAAACCAAAAACTCTTTTTTGAAACACTGAAAAACATGAAACAGAAAAAGCTGTAGCACTAACAAATATCAAAGACAAGAAGAAGCCAATATCATGGAAAGAGAGAGGCAATATTTTAAGGAACTACTGGAAGGAAAAGACGTTAGTACTGAAAACCACAAACGAGTCATATAAGCATAGTAGAATTATAAGTAAGAGGAGAAGAGGCAATAAGTATGGAGAAACTTAAGGAAGCAATAAGGAAAACTAAACAGGGAAAAGTACCAGAAGAAGATAAAATAACAGCAGATATGCTGAAACCATTACTGGAAACAGCACTGTAGCAACTACGGTTAATTATGAAGAAAGCCTTAAAAGGAGAAGCACCTAGAAAATGGGAATGATAACGCCATTAGAAAAGAAGCTGAAACAATAACTAGAAAGTGTACTTGAAGAAACGTAGTTCGATTTTAGACTAAAAAGAGGTGTAAATATTGCAATTTTCATAATAAAACAAGCAGAAGAGGAAGCAATAAAAAGATCGAAATGTACACTTATGCTTTATTCACTTAGAAAAAGTCTTCAACAAAATGAACCGAGAAGATATCGGAAAAATATTGCAAAAAGAAAGGAACCCCACTAACCCTAATAAGACTAATACAGAGCTTATACAGAAAGACAAAAAATTACGTCAGAACGAAACAAGAAAAATCAGACACATTTGAGACAACTTTAGGAGTAAGGCAAGAATGCATCCTAGGCCCATTACTATTTGCAACAGTTCTGGATGAAACAATAAAGAAGGCAAAGAAGGACGTAAAGGGATACGAGGTGGGATACTGAAAAATGAGAAAAATAGAAATTACAGAACCGTGTTGTGCTGATGATATTGTTATCATGGCAAGAGATGAGACAACGCTAAATATTAATATGAAATTATACAAGAACGTATTAGAGAAAATGAACATGAAAGTTAGCAAAAAGAAGACCAGAACAATCATTCTGGAAGGAAATGAACAACATCACACAACACAAATCAACAGTGAACAATTACAACAAGTACAAACATTCAAATATCTAGCGGTTATGATATCTGAAGACGAGAAAATGGATGACGAAATAAAAGAAAGAAAAACACTAGGAGGAAAATTATATAATAATATAAAACGTTCCTTCCTGAGAAAGAAGGAAATCCCGAAACACATAAGAGTGCAAGTTTTCAAATTAGTAGTAACATGGAGCTGAAACATGGACGCTAACAGAGGTACAGAAAAGAAAACTAACAGCCACAGAAATGAGGTTTATTAAAAGAATAGAAAATAAAACCAACTTGAACAAAATTAGAAACACGACATATAGGCAAACACTAAAGGTGAAATCAATAGAAGAAGAAATAGAGGAAGGACAACTACGCTGGTTGGACATGTAAAGATGATGGATAAGTATAAAATATTCAGACAGGTGATCGAAGCAAGAACAACTATAAGAAGAGCAAAGGTACGACCGAAAAAATCCTGGTCGGAACATGGGAGGACGCACAACTAGCCAAGCAGGATAGAAGAAAATCGAAAGAACTACGGAAAAAAACCGATCAGAGAAAGTTCAACTCTCCCACCTGCCGTACATCCTTAATGAGTTGAAAGGCTATTGGATTAAGTAAGTAAAAAAGGCAGTTATATAACGCCCCTGCCATTTTTGCTAAACATATATAGTTCTAATTTACAACTGTAAAGAACTCAATGCGAAAGCTTTACAAATTACGGCAAATCTTTGTCTAGGACGTATTTCCTACAATTCCAAACTCTAATATTTCTTTTTGCTAAAATAATCACAGTTTAAATTATTATTATTTATTGTATTGTTGTTATTAAAATGTGCCGGTATGTTAAAGTTTGATTGGTAAAAACAACAATAATAATAAATATGTTTTCAACTTGTTCAAATTTAGAAAATGCTTGAGAAATCAAAAAATTAGAAACTGCAAACTGTAACGGGCCGTTCAGATCAAAGGTCGTGCACACAGCAGCTCAAAACGTCAGTGAAGAAGGGGTCCCAAAAGTTACG
>VTPC01090986.1:135982-147347 GCA_011009095.1 Ignelater luminosus
TATCCACTTGCGTCTTCAATTATATTTGAAACGCAAATTTGAACAGTTAGCATATTCTGACCATTTCAAAGTAATAATTGTTCTGGAAATAACGTTTTTACTTGTGTTTTTAATTTATTAGATTTATTCCCCATCATGCATGATTTATTACGTTGCTGAGCTGCATTTACTACAAAATCAAAAGAATTATTAAAAGCGTCGTCTTTTAATTACAATTTTAATTCCTTTCTTAAACTCTCCCTGGAATTGTATTTGAATGAATGGGTTCGTCATATTTCTGGGGGGCGCTAATTAAATACTGAAAATTTTATAATATTTCACCCTTTTATGTTTTTCTGGGCTTTAACAGTGTGCTTTAGTAGCGGATTTTAGTTTAAACACTAAGCTGTCTTTATGAACCCGACAAATTTCGATTCAAATTAAAATTTTAATTGAAGCATGTTCAAAATGTTTTTGCTAGGGACGAAAAATTTTTAAGCTAGGAGCAAACATAATATTGGAGGGTTGATGTTTGGCTGGATGTATTAACGGGTACATGAATTTTAATTAATGTGCCATGTTGAAACTTTCTAGTCGTACGTTGTTAGGCAATATTTGTATAGTTTTGTTAATTTCTTTTTTGCAATTTGTATTTCCTGTTCGCACGCTGACGTTTTTAGATGAATTCGAAATCGATTTTAATATACACCTTGAGAGGCACACAAAAGTAAAATGCATAGAAATGTAGATGTAATATTTTCTAGAATAATTGCATACATTTTTCCATAGAAAAATGTAGAATTCTCTAGTGTAACCAATGAAAATTTAATAGTCTCTCACTATACATACAATATTGTGTATGCAATAGCAATAGTGAATCAATAGAAATAACAAGGTGCTCTTGGGAAACCGGTCCAATATCAAACCGTGTTGCAATTCACATCTCATCTACAATATCATGAATTCTTCATGTTGCCAAATAGAAACTGTATCATTTTATTTGGAATAGAATGATTCAATTTAGTTTTTGAAACGCACCGTTCCGGTTTTGCAATAACTACTACATAAGGAGAAGCTTGAGACGGCTGCCTTTGTTCCTGGTTCATTAATTTTAGATGAACTTAATTTCAAAGCATGCTTCAGGTACAGTTGTAACATACACTTTTTATTAACTTATATACAAGCATTATTCGGAAAAATACAAATAATAAAGGTTGAACTTAAATTAAAAATATGAAATGGTTTGTGTACCTTGATTTGAAAAATAATTAAATTTGTTTAAATTAAAACACTTTCGTATCCTCTTAATACAGGTATTTGTGTTTCAAATCTGTGATTGCTTATATAAATTGCATTCCTCACCGATTTCGAACTAAAAGATGTAATAATTAGGACATTTAAACAAGTTATCATTAATGTTCACAACGCACGTTAATAATAAAGCCTTTCAATTCGATTTTGTTCGTGGAATATAACTATCAAGCTACTGGAGCAATCATCTGTAATGTCGACACTAAAGTTACTATTTCTCGAGTAAAATAAAAATTTAAACTTAAGTAACGTAAAGATACAGTTGATTGCTGGCTTATAAAACATTCTGTTCTACAATTCTACAATTCACAACAATAAATCCATCATGAAATCAAAGTAGTTTTATTGAAACTTTATTTGAATCGGACATTATCGAACTGAGTCTCATGTAATAGAATTAAAATTGCCGGTGATTACTTACTGACCTACAATTGCTGGTCATCTTTAGTAAATTACTTATGAATATCAAGGTTAAAAAGACAGTATATTTATAATTTTGACAAGGAGGTTTTCTGGATCGTCACGTTTTCTGTGTATTAACGAAAATATCATTTAGATTTTGTTGGAACCTGATTACAAATTATCAAGTTTGATCACTACAGGTAAACCAATAGTCTTTGCTGCGATTCAATGAGTAAAAGATGAAAGACTCACAGATGAGGGTTAGTATGTCGAAGTATCTAAAGCTGCGTGCAGAAAGTAAGTGGCAAGATAAAGGCCGTTCAAAAAGTGTAAGTGGAAAATAGTAGGGTACGACAACGACTCTCAATCTTGTTTCTAGACCCTCTCAGAGAGACCAGTCAGAAAAGTCAGTTACGTTTGGCTGCTATCACTTTTGGCTACGGTATGTTTATTGCTGCAACAAGCTTTGGTATTTATTTTGGTTAAGGGTGTAGTCTGATCACCCAGTGTAGAGCAACGCGAGTAGGTGGTGGTGTAGAAAAGTAGTGCACCTGCGTATGTTGCTTCTACGGTCTACAGAGCACTGACCGAAGTGTTGAGCATTGGCATATAGCTGATAGTGAAGGCAAGTGGTAATTTGTCGGTGAAGACAGCTGATTGTTAAATAAACGTCGTTATTGGCGATGGTAAAAAGGATTTTGGAAGATCGTTTGGTAAGCGAAACCCTAGAAGAGCAGTATAAAGCCCAACAATAACGGTGCAGCATCAGATAGAAAGAATCGGGACACGGAAGGATCACTGCCGACGTCTTTGCACCTTCACACACTGCGCTAAGTAGGGTAATGCTTTAAGCAATATTTATATGTGGTAGGTGTAGGTGAGGATCTTAAAAGTAAAATTGTTGAATACTGAAATGACATGATTTGAACCAGTATAGCTGGTGCATCGGGTACATATACAGTGTGTCCGAAAAGTATGGAATATCCTATATATCTCAGTAAATATACATTTTATAGAAAAATGTTTCCTATAAAAGTTGTTTAGTGTTTAGTTTTACAATACAGGGCAATACCAAATAACTATTTTTTACAAAAACAAAAGCGCAACGAATAATGCTTCAATTTGTTTTAGTGGAAAGGTATCCCTTTATTGTATTCATTTGATAGAGAATGTTTTTCTCTTTTCAATGATGTAAAACTTTGATACACTTGCATAAGTAAAGTTTGATTAAAACACAAAAAATTGTTTGAATGACGCTTAAAAGTTTATTTATTCATCTGTTACTTTTCCAGACGCGGGCTTTTAAATTTTCAATATCATCTAGTCACATTATGGTCGGTGTGATACACTTTTGTTTGTTGCAACAATTGAATGCGTCGTAGAAATGGCAATTAATAACCGAACTGAAGCGAAAAGTTATTTGTTTAATTAATTTAAGCATTTTGACTAACGTGAGGATAACAAAGTTACAGAAATACGACTTGCTATGGATCATTTATCAGAAAAACATCGTATCGAAATTTTAATGATGCTGGGATATGGAGACAGAAGAAGAACACAGGAGTAAGTTTGCAATTTGTTTAATAACGTGCACCTCGAATATCATATTTCTCAGTCTACTGTAAGTAAAATTTTGCATAAATTTCATGAGACGGGTTCTGTCAAAGATCGTCCAAAAACGGGCAGACCTAAAACTCTAAATAATGAACAACGTGAGAACATAATGTTGGCTCTGGCATCCGTATAAACCTTGTATAGCTCAAGAATTATTAAACAATGATTTGGATCAAAGATTGCAATTTTGCGAAGAAATAACACATAGGCTTCAGGAAAATGCAAATTCTCATTAAAATATTCTCTTCACTGATGTGGCAACGTTTTGTTTGAATGGTACCATTAACAAACAAAACACGCGCTACTGGTCTTCGCTAAATCTTGGCTGGATGTAGAAGGGCACACCCAATATCAACAGAAAGTCAATGACTGGGCAGGAATTATTGGAACCCAAATTTTGAGACCTCTTTTATAGAACATAATTTAACAGCGGATGCTTAGCTAGATTTTTTAAGATTTAACTTAGTTCCTGATTTAGTTGTTCTATTTCCTAAGGAACTAGATTAAGATGTACCCCATAACAGAATATGGTTGCAACAAGACGGGGCTCCTTCTCATTTCGGAATTAATGTCCGACAGTTTCTCGATAATACTTTCCCTTATCGATGGATAGGCAGAAGAGGTGCAGTAGAATGGCCAGCTTGCTTGCCGGATTTAAGTCCACTTGATCTTTGTCTGTGGGGCCATCTTAAAAGTAAGATTTGTGTCGATATGCCTGAAGATATTGAAACTCTAAAAGACGGTATTAGAACAGAGATTAGAGCTGTCACACCAGAAAGGATTCAAAATGCAGTAAACGAATTTGAAAGACGACTTTATCATTGCCAAGCTGTAAATGGTGCACACTTTGAACACCTTCTATGAACTGTAGAGTGTAGTTCTACAAAATTTTCAATTCGTAACAGATGAATATTAAAATAAACTTTCAAACAATTTTTTGCGTTTTAATCAAAATTTACTTATTATGAAAGTGTATTAAAGTTTTACATTATTGAAAAGAGAAAAACATTCTCTATCAAATGAGTACACTAAAGGGATACCTTCCCATTAAAAACAATTAAAGCATTATTCGTTGCGCTTTTGTTTTTTTTTTAAAACAGTTATTTGGTTATGTCCTGTAATGTAAAACTAAACACAAAACAACTTTTATAGGAAACATTTTTCCATAAAATGCATATTTACTGAGATATATAGGATATTCCATACTTTTCGGACACGCTGTATATGGATAATGCATTTATACAATTTATATCAAACTGTACATTAAGTAGCTGGGATAGGTCTTCCACACTCCTAACTAGCATTGAATGTCAACTTAGAAGATTTTTTGGCAGATTGTAATTGAGAGCGGACGTAGTTGCGGCATTGTACCGATTGTAATACAGTGGCCTTAAGGTACTGTTTGCGTTTTTGGTAAAGTGAAACACATTGGTCAATTCTTCGAATTGGTGCAATTCCTGCTGCTAGACCTTATGCTGAAAAATTTGGTGTTGAAAACTGCAGCATGTAGCCATATTTTTGCTTTTTCCCGTGGTGGTACGTTTTGTTCACGACAATCATCTGCGTATAATTTGTACATCTTGTTTATACTCAGACTGCTATCGAGGTATCTCTTTGCTATATTTTCTCTTCTGTAATGATATTTTTGAGCAGATCGAAATGTGTTCGCAGTAATTATTCCGGATAATATCATTGATTTTATTGCTTGGAGTATGTTTTCCTCTCTAGTCTTCAATGACTGATGTTCTTTTTAAAACAGCTGTTTCTACGAATGTTTGAAAGACGCTCAAAGTATTAAGAAAAAAGGTCTCGCTTTATTTCATTTACGTTTAGTACCGTTGGCGTGGCTTTGAGTTTTAGCTTGCTTGACACGCACTGAAAGCGCGCGAACAAAAAGAGTAGAGTTTCACCTCGAGTGTATTCAGAGGATGTCGCTAAAAATATTTCGGCCCAAGTTCGTACCGTTGTGCTGAAAAAATGTATTAAAGCTCACTGAAAGTGGTTTTTTGAGCTATTGTGTGATTGTCTAATTGGAGTTATTTTATGTGTTTTTGCGGGTGGTTGGGAGTAATATCCCAAGTCTGTATTTTGTAGGTTAAGTTGTGTTAACCACAAGTGCATCTAATTAAATTTTGGTATTGTAGCTGTGGCGGCATCTTGATTTTGATTTTAGGACTAGAGGCATCAAACTTTTTGTTGATGAAAAAACTGTCGCCTACCAATTATGTCAGCTTAAACTCGACTGGTAGTAGTGAACACATGTAATGACTTTGCGAGATTGTGTGTGAAAGGTATTTTTGTGCTTAAAACATCCTTTGTAATTAACTAAAACGTTTCTGCGTGTTGTAACTTGTATAGAAACACACGAAGGTCATTGACCATCTCTCTAGTCGTTTATGTTAAGTAGATTTGCGAGAAAGCTTACTACTTTGGGTCCACATCTAACGGGGCATCTCGTCCCGTTTGAATACTACTTGTTTGGATAAATGTAAGGTAATTCTCAGCTGATGATTTTATTTGTTGTCTTTTTTTGTGTATTGTAATTGTAATCAGTTGCATGAGTAGTTTTGCATGTAAGTTTCACAGCGATGGGTACCCAAGGTTAAAGCTAAAATTAGGGCAATAATTTAGTGACTTAAATGTTCTTTTAACCATTTGGGAAAAGTAAACATATTTGTATGATTGTTCAGATAACGCTGTACAGGTGTTGTAAACAATATATTTGAACCAGTGCATAGCGCGCTGAAAGAGTAGTTTTCTTTTGGTTTTGAACTAAATTCTATATTAATCCCTGCGGCCTGTAGATTGATGAACATCGGTTACTTTGTGTAAACTTGCAGTATAAGCTGGTTAAGCAAACCGCTGCGAATTGTTTAAGTAGGATAACATTAAAACTCTAAGATATTACAAGTTTTAGGTAAGTTAAAGAGAGTTCAATGTGTAGTGTGTTCATTGGGTTCTATTTACGTATGTATGGAGCGTTTTCTGGTGAAGGGCCGCACCAGAGAATGTAGCTCCTGGCGCCCATACTGATTTTGACATCTTAAAGCTATAACTGAGTTTTTCTTATTGAATCTTAATTGAATTTACGTTTCGTAACTTTTGGGACCCCTTCTTCACTGACGTTTTGAGCTGCTGTGTCACGACCTTTGATCTGTTACAGTTTGCAGTTTTTAATTTTTTAATTTATCAAGCATTTTCTAGAGTTTGAACAAGTTGAAAACATATTTATTATTATTGTTGTTTTTACCAATCAAACTTTAACATGCCGGCACATTTTAATAACAACAATATAATAAACACTAATAATTTAAACTGTGATTATTTTAGCAAAAAGAAATATTGGAGTTTGGAATTGTAGGAAATACTTCCTAGACAAAGATTTGCCGTAATTTGTAAAGCTTTGGCATTGACTTCTTTACAGTTGTAAATTAGAACTATATATGTTTAGCAAAAATGGCAGGGGCGTTATATACGAGGGTGGTCTGAAAAGTTTCCTACCTAACAAAGATACAAGACATTTTTTCTGAAAATTTTTTTTGTTTTTCAACATAGTCTCCTTGTAACTCTACACACTTCTCCCAGCGATGCTCCCATCTCTGTAACCCGTCCAAATAGTACTCGGCATTTTTCTCTGCAAAATAATTGTTCACGAAGGTGAACCAAAATCTTTGTTCTCCGAGCGCAATTTTTAGATGAGGGAACAAAAAGAAGTCGCTTGGGGCTAGATCTGGTGAGTAAGGCGGATAGTCAAGCAGTTTAAACCGTAATTCGTGGATTTTCGCCATGGCAACCGCTGAGGTGTGAGACGGTGCGTTGTCTTGGTGAAACAGGATTTTCTTTTTCTGCAAATCTGGTCGTTTTTTTGCACGTTCTGCCTTCAGCTTGTCAAGTAATGATGCATAGTATGCTCCTGTAATGGTTTTTCTTTTTTGAAGATAATCGATTAAAATAACTCCATGACTATCCCAAAAAACAGTCGCCATCACTTTCCCAGCCGAAAAAACAGTTTTTGCTTTTTTTGGAGCCGGTTCCCCCTTTGCAGTCCACTGTTTGGACTGTATTTTTGTTTCGGGCGTATAATGGTGTATCCAAGTTTCATCTACAGTAATTAATCGGCGCCAAAACTCGGATTTATTTCGCCTAAACTGCGCCAAAAGAGCGTTGGAAATATTCATTCGAACACGTTTTTGGTCTAACGTGAGCAAATGCGGCACCCAACGCGCGGACAGCTTTCTCATGCCTAAATGTTGATTTAATATGTGACAAACACGTTCTTTTGACATGTTCATAACCTCTGCTATCTCTCTCACTTTAATTCGGCGGTCGTCTAGCACCATTCGGTGAACTTTGGCGATGTTTTCGTCGGTAGTTGCAGTTTTTGGACGTCCCGAACGTTCATCGTCTCCCAAGCTCTTACGGCCACGTTTAAATTCAGCAGCCCAGAATTTTACTGTGGTAAATGATGGTGCAGAATCCCCATACACAGAATCCAACTCATCTTTTATTTGCGAAGGCGTATTGCCTTTCAAAAACAAATATTTAATGACAGCTCGGTACTCGGTTTTGTCCATTTTCACAAAAAAAACTCACATCAACTCACTCAAACGACTGTTACATAAAAACTGCGCGTCCAAAATGGCTGAAACTTTGGTGAGTAACTGTCAACAGATGAACAACGAAATTCAGTAGCTTTTATTTACGAGTGCTGCCATCTTCACGTTGAGGTCGGAAACTTTTCAGATCACTCTCGTAACTGCCTTTGTTACTTACTTAATCTAATAGCCTTTCAACTCATTAAAGATATACGGCAGGTGGGAGAGTTGAACTTTCTCTGATCGGTTTATTCCGTAGTGCTTTCGATTTTCTTCTATCCTGCTTGGCTAGTTGTGCGTCCTCCCATGTTCCGACGAGGATTTTTTCGGTCGTACCTTTGCTCTTCTTGGAGTTGTTCTTGCTTCGATCACCTGTCTGAATATTTTATACTTATCCATCATCTTTACATGTCCAAACCAGCGTAGTTGTCCTTCCTCTATTTCTTCTTCTATTGATTTCACCTTTAGTGTTTGCCTATATGTCGTCTTTCTAATTTTGTTCAATTTGGTTTTATTTTCTATTCTTTTAATAAACCTCATTTCTGTGGCTGTTAGTTTTCTTTTCTGTACCTCTGTTAGCGTCCATGTTTCAGTTCCATGTATAAGTATTGGTGTTACTACTATTTTGAAAACTTGCACTCTTATGTGTTTCGGGATTTCCTTTTTTCTCAGGAAGGAACGCTTTATATTATTATATAATTTTCCTCCTAGTGTTTTTATTTCGTCATCCATTTTCTCGTCTTCAGATATCATAGCCGCTAGATATTTGAATGTTTGTACTTGTTGTAATTGTTCACTGTTGATTTGTGTTGTGTGGTGTTGTTCATTTCCTTCCAGAATGATTGTTCTGGTCTTCTTTTTGCTAACTTTCATGTTTATTTTTTCTAATACGTTCTTGTATAATTTCATATTAATATTTAGCGTTGTCTCATCTCTTGCCATGATAACAATATCATCAGCACAACACGGTTCTGTAATTTCTATTTTTCTCAGTTTCCAGTATCCCGCCTCGTATCCCTTTACGTCTTTCTTTGCCTCCTTTATTGTTTCATCCAGAACTGTTGCAAATAGTAATGGGCCTAGGATGCATTCTTGCCTTACTCCTAAAGTTGTCTCAAATGTGTCTGATTTTTCTTGTTTCGTTCTGACGTCATTTTTTGTCTTACTGTATAAGTTCTGTATTGGTCTTATTAGGGTTAGTGGGGTTCCTTTCTTTTTACAATATTTTTCCGATATCTTCTCGGTTTATTTTATCGAAGACGCTTAAGCGTACATTTCGATTTTTTTATTGCTTTCTCTTCTGCTTGTTTTATTATGGAAATTGCATTATTTACACCTCTTTTTAGTCTAAAACCGAACTACGTTTCTTCAAGTACACTTTCTAGTTTTTGTCTCAGCTTCTTCTCTAATGGCGTTATCATTCCCATTTGCTAGGTGCTTCTCCTTTTAAGGCTTTCTTCATAATTAACCGTAGTTCCTGCAGTGCTGTTTCCAGTAATAGTTTTAGCATATCTGCTGTTATTTTATCTTCTTCTGGTACTTTTCCCTGTTTAGTCTTCCTTATTGCTTCCTTAACTTTCTCCATACTTATTGCCTCTTCTCCTCTTACTTATAATTCTACTATGCTTATATGACTCGCTTGTGGTTTTCAGTACTAACGTCTTTTCCTTCCAGTAGTTCCTTAAAATATTGCCTCTATCTTTCCATGATATTGGCTTCTTCTTGTCTTTGATATTTGTTAGTGCTACAGCTTTTTCTGTTTCATGTTTTTCAGTGTTTCAGAAAAGAGTTTTTGGTTTTCACTGTATGCATTCTTCATTGTTTTCTCAAATTCCTTCCAGGATTTTTCTTTGATCTCATTTATTACTATTTTGATTAGTTTTCTTTGCTCTTTGTATTGTTAATAATCATTTATGTTTTTTGTTTGTAAGTATTTTTCCTATTTATTGTTCTTTTCTTTTACTGCTTGTTTTACTCTTTCTGTCCACCAAGGGGTTATCTTCTGGCCCCTATTCTTTATCATTGTCGTACCACAACTTTTTTCTGAAGCTGTTAAAATTGTATTTTTGAAGTCTGTCCGTATATTTTCTGTTTCCTTTCCTGTCTTTTCTTTTTAAATGTTTCTTTATGAAATTTTGGAATCTGTCCTTTATTTCTCTTTTCCCGAGTTGGTGGCATTATACTTTTTATTTACTGCTATCCTCTTCTTTTCTCTATTGTAGTTATTTTCCGTTGCTAGTGTCATTTTCAAAAGAAAGTACCTCTAATATTTTTTATTGTTCTCCATAGTCCTACATTGATCAGGAAATAGTCAATAATTGATTTTTCGTTTCTAATTTGCATCTATCAGATTATTTTGCGTATTTCTTTCTTCATAAAGTGAGCATTTCGATTTTTAAATTCATTTTCTAGACAGAATTACATTATTCTCTTCCCATTATTGTTCTTCTCTATCGCTCCGTTTTTCCCTAAAGACCATTCTATTCCTTCGTTCCTGCTTTCGACTCTTCTATTGGAATCACCTAATATTATTACTTTGTTCTCATTTTTATCTATGTCTTGCAGTTTTTCAAAGAATTGGTCCTTTTCTTCTTCCTTTGCGTTTTCGTTGGGTCCGTCTGCGACTATTAGGGTGTATTCTTCAGCGTCTGTTCCTTTTTTATACTTATCAATAGTAGCCTTTCTTTAATATATCTTTTCTTTTTTATATATTTCATCTTTTCTTCTTCTTTCCTAGAATTTCCACACCCGACCAGTACTTCCAGTATCCATTCGGTAATTTCTCAAGTCTCTTGTTTTTCTTTTTCGTTTCCGTTATCGCTGCATCGTCCAAATCAATTTGCTTTATCTCTTTTGTTAATTCCTTTTCTTGTCCATTTAGGCTCGTAACATTCTACGTCCCCACTCTTATATTTCTTGTAGTCCTGCGACTCGTTTTTATTTTTAACGTTTTCTTCTTTTTTCCTTGCCGTCTTCCTTTCCATTTTTATCTCTATTATTATTAATTCCTTTATTAATTTATTTAACCTTCTGCGGTCCTCTCTTGATGTACACCTTGAACACGAAAAGTGAGAACAAATACCTTTTGTATACTTTCTTCTTTGAACTTTTGACTGTTATCTGGATATCTCACAACTGTCAGTGCGTTTTCATGTATGCAGGTTTTACATCAGTATTTTATTTTTGTATTTTACTATTGTCTGTCTTAAGAATACACTCTCTCAAGGTCTTCTAAAATTGATGCTGTGTTTTCGGTTTCTTTTCAAATAACGTTCCTACTTTGTTTTCTCAATGTAGACAGTCACATCAACGCAGTGCAGATATAAGAAGGTACAGTAGCGTAGATGCTTCTTTATATATTTTAACTCTTCAATTCCGAGTCTAATTCATCACTCAGTATACTGAGGTCTTGAGAGCTTTGTTTATTCAATTGTTCCAGTTATAAAGGTTATGAAAATTCTACT
>VTPC01090987.1:0-27667 GCA_011009095.1 Ignelater luminosus
GAAAACAAACTGGGACGAACAAATAAATAAACAATGCATAAAAATAAAACATCTAGGAATGCAAAGCATAACCACAACGAACTCATGTTTTGTTACTTTTTCAAATTTTGGCGACTATTTTGACCATGTTCCCCAGGTAATATCAAAAAACTAAAAGTACACGTTTCTCTTATTGTTTGATGTAGAATACGATTCTAAAGTAAAAAAAAATTTTGCAAATTTTCCAATTTTCGGCGGCCATTTTGACCATGTCCCCGAAGAGTATCAAAAAACAAAGATACCACGTCTTTAGTTTTTGATGTAAAATCCAAATATGAAGTCAAAATTTCAAAATTTGACAAAAAATGCAAACAGACATACATACAGACAAACGGACAGACAGACAGACTTCGCAAATTCAGTAACGACTCCTTCGAAGTTCGTTGAAAATTCCTAAATCCTTATAAATTCTTTTGTAAAACAATTAAACAATTGAAAGACCCCAGCCAACTTAGAACAACGACAGTCGAGGTCAGGGTTAATTCCCCATGGAGCTTCTTCAGCCTTGTGGATGGTGATTGTTGGATAGCGAAACAGAATACGTCCGTCGTTCCCGTTCATCGACACTGGGTCAGCCATTGGAGGTTGGAAAGGTAGCTTGGACCAGCATAGACTGAGGGTGTAGCAGCATGAGGAGGGCCTTGGCAGCGTCGATGGTGATGTAGCGGCGTCCGGTTTTGGAGACGAATTGATGTTGATGTTGTTGGTGTTGGAAATGCCTGCAATGGCGGCATTCGATGTTACTACCTGAAGCGTGGGCGGTGCTTAGTGGCTTAGTAACATTTCGAAAAATACGAAAACAGTTGTTGATGGGTGACGTTAAACGAGCATCGGTTCACTAGTGGAGGCTTCGGTGGTATTTGATGATTTGATGATCTTGCAGTGGCGTCTCACCAAAGAAAGTTGTTGTAGGGGTCATTGCCCCGAATTTGTTAAATATGTTGTAAGGTGCCCACTAGCCTAGCAGATCGAATGCCAAATGTGATTACAAAGGCCGTAGTTGGAGCCTGCGACAGGGGCAATCGGTATGGGCGATGTCGAACAGCATTGGCGATCGTGATGGTGAAGAGGCGAATGACGTGCACAGAAGAAGAACTTGAACTCGTGATAATGGTAGTGATGCAGCATACAGATGGTTTTCGAGAGCCCCGCCCATAGTCGCGCAATATAAGGGATGAGTTCGGTAGCGGCCGCTAGGCGTAAACGGTGACAGTGGCAAAAAAAGAACAACAAGAAATCTCGACGCTCTGCCTAGTATGATGCACGTACCGGCAAGGGAAAAGCTAATCTTGTAAGGCCAGCGCTTTCCGAACTAGCCCACCTAGTGCACCACACCGCCAACGCCAATGACGATGCAATGCAAGTAGTCCTAAGTTTATTGAGAGATCATCTCTCACTTCAGTCAACCTCTCACAGACTGAGATAGCTTCTCAACCAAGAAAAGTCACATTGTATGGTAGACCTCCAACCTGAGAAGGTGATGCACACAAAGGTAACTTTAGATAGTAACTTAAGTTGAAAATTGGGAATATTAGCAACTGAACTGATTGTGAATGGTAAGAACAAGGAAATCAATCCTAAAATAAAATCTTACTGATTCTACACACTGGTTATTAAGCCTAAGATACGGTATGGTTAAGTAATCTGGTAACCCACGGTCAAGCAAACTACTAGCGCCCAAAAACTAGTTGTGATATAAGGTTACCCTGTCTAGGTTTTTCCGGAGCAATGCGTCGCGGCGTTAAAATGTTAACGGTGGAATCTGTCTCGGTAAATTAACACATACTACAGTTGACAAGAAGAAATACCCTTTCATTAATGCAATTAAGAAACAAGAGAAAGAAGATACATGAAGTTTCAGCCAAACTCGCACGTATCCTTTACTAACTAACAGGCACTCTGGCGTAGTAAGATATCTAGAAAACCTACGTACAAAACAAACATTGTTTTAAGGAAGTACATAACAGCAAACATGTACGAGGTTAATATGACGGAGCGGAATTAAAATCAATCTACTTGACTGGTACAAGAAGAATTCTCGTTCAGAAGTGTAAAGATGCTTTGATACGTTTGTCACCACGGAGGAAATCAATTTCGTCTGGGATCTATTGAAATTAAACAGCAGATGAACGTCGCATAAATAGAACCGTGGACATTTAGCTTGTACTAACTACAACCTTTCTTGAAGATCACAAAGCAAAAGTCATTTACTTACTTTTGTTGAAAAGTTTTAGGCTCATTCGCAATACCTCACCATTTTTTCCCATCTTGTACTGCCATTTCTAGTGTATTACCTCCTGATGTTATCAGCTATCAGCTGACCTGTATGTATAACTTTGTGTCCCTCTCTTCACTACCCCTTGTTCTATCCAGTTCCGCGTAGTGTCCGTTCGGTGCAGGCGTCGTCAGTGGCCCCTCCCGTTCATTACCCAGTGCATTTGCACTGGGCTCATGTCAGGCGCGTCCG
Source organism: Ignelater luminosus (assembly GCA_011009095.1). Classification (NCBI taxonomy): domain Eukaryota; kingdom Metazoa; phylum Arthropoda; class Insecta; order Coleoptera; family Elateridae; genus Ignelater; species Ignelater luminosus. The sequence continues at coordinate 2,507 of VTPC01090987.1, forward strand.
GCCTTCTGGCTTCCCCAGCTGGCGCGACCTGTTGCAGCTGCTACTGGCAACCAGAGATCTGGGGGGCAAAAGCTCAGTAGTAGCGTCGGCTTTCCAACTGGAACACCCTGTGTATCGTGGGTCGGCGCAAACCACCGGAAACGGTGTCCCTTTTCACTTGCGTATGTCGTTGCCTAGGGGGAGAGTCGCGACTATTGGCGCGGGTGTTTGATTTCCGTGCTCTCCCGGGTGTCCGTAATCCGAACGCGTCCCGGGCCGCGGCGCAGGTAGGTTTACGGCCCCGAAGTCTCCTTCACTACTGACACCGTCTACGCCTAGCGGCCGCTACAGAGCTTACCCCCTATAACGCGCGAGTAAGGACGTGACCCTGAAAACCATTTCTATGCGGCATCATCACACCAACATTTCGCGAGTGCAAAATTCTCCTTCTGCGACCGTTGTTCACTCCTTCACTATCATCTGAACACCAGAATCAACATCAATATCTAAACATATCCATCGTTCCTGTCGCGGACACAACATCGGCCTTCTCAACCATCCAAATACATCGGCTTATCACCATCTCGGCAGTGGGCACCTAACAACAACAAATTCATCCACATAGCTCTACAACAAATTCTTCGCCTAAACGCCACATCGGCCGCGTCTTTCCAGCCTACACCGTCTCAAAACATCTATCAATGCGTCTAGCTGCACTCGCAACAATAACAATCAAACCAAATTCAATTCTCGTTCAAAAAAATGCCCTTCAACGACCACGCCCACTAACATCGGCTTCAGGTACAATAGTCGCCGCCCAAGCTTACAATCAATCCGCTCCAGCCTTACGCCACTTTAAATATACTGCAATCGGCCCTACTCCGCCACTCCACTATGACAACAGCGAAAGGGTGTTGAAGAAACCAGACGAAAGCTACCTTTCCGAATACCAACGGCTGACCCCGCGCCGATGAACATGAACGAAGAACACATTCTTACCCCACTCAAGAAATTATACCATCAAGGCTAAAGAAGACCCACCAGGGACTTAAAACAACCTCCCGCCTCCGGCGGGGAATCAACCTGGAACTGTCTGTCTGTTTGTTCTATACAGGCTAGTCTTCGGCATCTTAAAACACTCGTCAGTAGTGGCTGCCTTGTGAAGGTTTGAATTTCTTTGTGCAGATATTCTAGTTGCTTTGTTGGTCTTAATGAAGTCCTAAAATTGATTAAGGAATTTGATTTTTAAAGAATATAAGACGCCATTGGTTTTCATAATATCATAGAATAATATTATTGGCCTTATAATGGCTTTATATATTTTCAGCTTGACAAAGATTTGGGTTTGAGCATTTTTTGTACAGTTCCTGCTGCTTTTCATTTCATTGCAGTCGTTTATCATGCTACTGAGACTGACTGTTTAAAAGATATGATTATCAATTGACACTGAATTTGTGCATCGATTGGCCTTCCTCATTTACGACTCTAAGAAACTTGGTTTTCTCAAAACCCGGCTTCTCTGGCCTTTATACCTTGTTTACGTCAATCTTCAATATGAAAGCAAACAATACTTAGAAGGCATGTTGGAGAAGAGCAAAGACTGTTGCTACGATAAGTAAAGTAATTCCTGATAGTTGGATTTAACTTGAGTTTTAAGTTAATCTGTCTAATCAGAAAGAGTCAAAGTACTCTAAGTCTTCTAACTAGAAGCCTTGCTGATCATTTTAACTTGAGAAACATTTATTATTAATAGTTCAAAAAATATATAAGGCTTTCCAAATAATAAACTGCTCAAGGCAAAGAATTAGATTTAATGAACAAACTCCAAAAGTTAATTAATATCCATCTAAGTTTTGAATGCTTTTTGAGTTGGTAAAACTAGTTAGTACTTTAAATATTAATAAGGAGATCAACAAAAGATGCATTAACCAAATAAAAACAACTGCAAAGTACCAATACGATCAAAATCATTAAAAGCTGGACCGTTGTACCATCGGTCATGGTTTGTTTTAAGGTAACATTGGCAGTTCTGCTTCCTTTGCATTGCAAATGGTCAAGGATAATTTAAGTTTAACACGCAAGAAAGAAAGAATATTTTTGTCCAAATCTGTTCTGAAAAGTTAGGAATCAATGTTACAAGGAAGGTTCTGGTAGATCTAAAATAGGCTATAATTAACGAATGTTTAGAAATGATTCCCTAAAAATTATTTCTGCGACATTCCACAACATAAAAACTTGGTTATCTTATACATACAGGACCGTGAAGTGGGAAGTTTCGGGCAATTTTTGGTATCTCGAAAATCTTGTAATATCAATGCTTACCACATGTAAATCATAAAGTCTTCAAGCAAACAGACCATGTAAACGTTGAGTTGTGCTAATACTTTCTGAATCTCAGAAAAGTAGAATGTTTTAGTTTAAGGTGACTTTAAGGTTACCTTTTGTACTTTTTATTATAGAAATGTAAACCTTGAGATCAAAACTAAAATTGTTTTGTATTTTTTTAACTTTATGTTTAAATTTTTACTTTGTGTAACCCTAATAGTTCATTAGTACTTTCAGTAATAAAATATGCCTGTGAGTCGGTTTCGTCAGTCGTTTAACTATTATAATAGCAGATGCAATACTTCGTGTTGTGGGTTTAACAGAAGTTTAACTATCTAATGTTTGATTGATCAAAATGGTTACTTGCTTAGTTTTTTGCGATTCTTTACACTCGTAATAGTATTCTGATAAAAAGTTCAGAGTTGTGTTTTTCAGAGAAGTAGAGCGTACGGTATCATTCGTTACATAGTCGACATCCCTTTTCTGTGAATAAATATGTAGTACAAATAACATCTTTAGTGTTTGTTGGGTTGTAGACGGCAGTGATTATTACAGTTGAATTCGCATTTTTTTCATGACTCATCCTTTACCACTTTTAAATTTATTTTTTATTATTAACAAGACAATTTGTATATCAGATTATATGCTTCGAATTTCTAATAATAATAATAATAATAACGTTCTTTAAAATAAACGTAAGCGCGGTGTAGATTTTTTTTAAAAGCAATGCTTTATTGCCATTCATATCTACGCATCATCTATGTATGTAATATGTATGTTGCAAATAACATAAAATGAAAAAAGCAAAGTGATGTATAGTACGTGTAGTACAATAAATGTTCTCAATATATCTGCGTTTACATTTTATATTTTGTGTTATTACGTTACATTTTTACCTACTTTCCTGCAATTTCAAACCTTTGTTTTGTAATTCGATGCTATCACCAGGACTAGTTGAGTGTAAGGGCTTTTATGTAACTAAATCCTTCCAAACTCTAGTCCGTTTCTATTTGCTGAAACAGAAACTCAAGCAAAGAACGGATTTCCTTTAATTCCTTAAAACAAAATATCCCCCGAAACGTAAAGACTACAACTGATCCTAGCTTTCTGACATAATGGAAAATGAAAAGATACTTACAATGGTGCAAATAGGTCTTTGTACGCTGTCTTAGGTTTGAACTGTGTTTGGTTTTCTTTGACAATATTTAGTTTTTTTTTAATAATGTTTTCTAACAAACTTCTATTATCTAATCAATGTTATTTCAGTTCTTAATAAAATTGCTCTGTCTAATTGTTCTTATTATACCAAAAAGTGTATTTAATTTTGGGTTTTTGCCTTTCGGTCTTTTTCTCAAAAAGGTTAAACATGAAATTACTAATAGCATTTTATTTAAAAAAAAAGTAGAAAATAAAAACTAAAGTAAATTAAGGATATTCACTTCTTTACACCTCATTTATTGAAAAATGTAACTTTTATCATTCAGTATTATTGATAATTAATAAGTAATATATTTTGTGCTTTCTCAAACTTTAATTTCCTATAGATAAAATTAGCAGTAAAATTCTTTTGTTGATCCGAAAATAGCTCAACCAGAAAATTAAGTTACACATATAGATTTATCTATCTCTCTTAATCTAAATACTTGACGACTCATTTTTTTAACATGCACTCAGTCCACTCTCTTTGATTGTAATCTTTTGTATTTGTCATTAACACAGAATCTCTGAAAATAAAGACCGCTCTAATGCGTAATCCCAACTTTCTAATAAAAAGTAATTTTACAAAACGTAATATCTAAATAAATTCTTTTGCGTTTTATTCCTAAAACTTAAAACTATATCAAAATTCTGTAAGTCTATAACATGTTTAACAGTTAAAAACAACTTCAGATAAATTCATCAGAATTGCAAATGTTTCTGCTACCACCGTCAGTATCAGACTTTATTCTAGACGAACGTATTTCCATTTCTCACACTCATTCATAGTCCTTTCATTTTTCTATCGTAATATGCCACCCATCTCTCTCAAAACAAACAACAGTATCGTCCTGCGAATGTCGTCTTCTATCTATTGCCTCTAGCTGTAAAATTTCATCCAACCATTCTTGTTCTCATAAATGTCTCAGTGCCACTATTGGAACTTTAAGGCCTCCAGCCCTTGTTTTTAAACCTGGATACTACCAGTTGATTGTAAACGAAATCATCGTTAAGAGTTACATTTACCAATAGCTCCGTTCAGGCAACGAAAAGATAGATAAATTGAAATTGAAATGTTAGTAGCAGTAGAAGAGAATTTTTAGTGGAAATTCTTTTAAATCGCAAAGACTAAGAGTCACAAGATTAAGACAAAATAGACAACCAAGACTATAAAATTGAAAAATATTTAAAAATCCAAAATTAAATTAAAAACAAAATTGCGCCCAGAAAGAATTTAAACCACTGAGCAGGACTAATAAAAAAAAGTCTGGCTTAAACCACGGTTGTACAACGACCACTAGAGACACAATAATAATTCGTATAAGGTTTCCTGTTTTGCGTGCTGTAAAGGCTAAATACTGTTGATAAAGCTATTTGTCAACACAATACTGAACAAAAGAGAAAAAGAGTTTTGAATAATCAAAAATAGAAACGATGAAGTTCAAACAAATCTTATAAAACTTTCAGATTCCATCAGCTCATCTCTAAAATACTCTAGAAGCCTTAATAAAGGCTTTAATTCTCTAAGGTTAAAAATCAAAAGTGTAATCTCAAAACGATGTAAGTCCAGCAAATCATAAAACTTCCGCATCCAATTACAACAAATATTTCAAAATGAGAATAATAAGTAAACAACAAAATGTTTCGAATCAAGATTAGGCGTAACTTAAAAGGATTTGTGGCTGTCCAGTTCTATATCACAGCAGCTTTCGGAATCGTCCATAGATGGCGACCATAATTCAATTTGTTTTGCTAGTATTTCAATTGTTCATAGAAAAAAAAACATTAAATTGATCTGTCATTTAGTACCACAGTATGTCGTGATTTTTCAATTATGGAGAAAAATGAAATTAAAGCTATCAAAACCAGACTGGATTCTGTTCTTGGCGACTCTTCACCATCGTTTTCCACCGTAAGTTTTAGGATGTCTGAATTCAAACGTGGACATATCCACACAATTCCTGAACCTTGTTCAGGGCGCCCGAAATCTGCGACTACTCCAGAAATCATTGACAGGATCCATGATATGGTGTTAGACAATCGTCGAATAAAAGTTCGTAAAATAGTGAGGCTGTGGGCATCTTGTATGAACGGGTTGTCGATATATTGCACGTCGCGTCTGCTCACTCCAGAACAAAAACGCATTCGTGCTAGAACTTCAGCTGAGTGTTTGCAGTTAGTTAATTTCATTAGAAGACGAAACTTAAATTCACCATTACATCCCAGAAACCAAACAACAGTCAAAAGAGTGGGTTGGACAGCAAGAACTGGAGGGCAAAACCGGTTCAGTCTACTGGAAAGAAAATGGCTGGTCTTTTTGAAATGCTAAGGGCATTTTACTTATTGACTATATTTGGAAAAAGGAAAAATCATAACAGGTCAATGTTACTCAACATTTTTTGAATAACTAAATAAATAATAATAAATAAAACGCCCCAGGATGTTAAAAAAGAGAATCTTATTTCACGAAAACAATGCACCAGTTCATCCAACAAAAGAAGCCGAGTTTAAGTTCGAAATCGTCCGATTTGGCTCCGGCTCGGATTTTTATCTGTCCCCAAACTGAAAAAATTTCTATCTGGAAAGAAATTCAGGGGCAATGAAAAAGTCATCGACATGACGCTTCAAATACATATTTTGCAGACCTCGAAGAAAACCATTTTCGGGAAGGGATTGAAAAGTTGGGGACGCATTGATCCAAGTGTGTTGAATTACAGGGTGATTATGTGGAAAAATAAAATATATCTTATACTGGATTTCATTTGTTTCCACTTTATTCCGGAAACTTTTCAATTCAGCTTCGTAGGTTTTAATAACTAAAGGAAAATCATCAAAACTGGATGCAATTACAAAATACGTCAAGGTTAGTTACACGGAATAAAAATGAATTAGTCTGCAACAAAAGTTATGGTGCCCATGATTAAACTGGCGTGTTTTCGCTACACAAAAGATACTGATAGTGAGACTTTTTATATTCCAGAAAAACCTGATACGAAATAATTAAAGCAAGCTACTTGGCATGGTAGTTCTTTAGACCTTCTTAGGATCTTTCCGAGCTACCTATATTTTGAACAATTTTAGCTACTGAGGTGTTGAATATACTAATTTTTACATAATAAAGAGAATACACATAGCACCATGAGTTACAAAGACGACAAGTGGTAGATTTCAGGGTATTATTTCTCTAGATACAGAAAGCAACCAATATAGCCAAAATAAGTTTAAAACAAGTGTGACTTCAGAAAGATGTATAAAACCCAGGAGCTCCAATCGTTCATATCATTAGTCATAGGCAAGTTGCGAAAAATAAAAACAGTTAATGCAATGTATATAAAGTAAATCGGATTGCATATTAATCTCCTATTCTTACAGCTGCCTTTGTAGCCAATGCGCAGCAAAGTACAAGAAAGGTCATTTCGCAGCTTTAGTTGCAGTCGAGCTTTCACAGAATGAAGAGTTCCTTTCATTTCTTCTTTACGTTCGACTCACTGGTTCCCTCTTGGGCATTTTTTTCTACCAACCCCATTCTGCAGGAAGTCTAGTCTTGGCTCAGACAAGGTCTTTCCGAAAACTTGTCAACTACTTTGGTTTGCAATCACAGCTGTGAATTGTTTAAGACCACCCATCGTTTCCTTGTACAGCACACCTGATGTTACTTCTAGATTAGACACCCTCGTTTTAAACTCCATTTTCTTACCTATGGAATTCAAGTACGATTCTACATCACACCCGGTGAAACAATGAAAACCTTGCATGACCTATGACCTTTCTTCACCAAGAGCCGATACAATTAGTCCCAACATAACGGCGCGGCCTTTGCTACCGGTAGATAATATTCCTGCAAGATCGACGCGCACGATGTAGAGCTACGTTAGCAACTCCAAGAATAAGTTGATTAGTTATTGAAAGAATGAATGAATTAGCTGCAGAATCATTCGATGACATTATCCTTGATGAACCTATTGTAGTTCAGAACATACGCCCACGCAATGTCAAGAACCTCAAAGAGAATTTCGAATACCTGACAAATTCTTTTCTATCACAATCTTCAGTTGCAAAGATAAAGAATTAAGAAATTGTTTTCTCAGCAAAGAGTTCACTTCATGGGAGACATTGCATACTAGAACAGACCAGTGAACAAATGATCTTGTACGCCATGGACATTATGAAGCACTAAATCAAGTGCATCATGGTCCAAGTATCGAACACGGGCGTCCTTGCGCTTTGCGTCTTATTCTTTTTTTTATCTGAAGACACTTTGACTACTGACTGGAACAAGTAGCAAACATCGTTGCATTGGGGCATATCTGATTGCATCGGAACTTGGTGAAGAACAGTCGCTGCGAGGCTTCCTCTGTTTTACGGGCTGTAATACCACATTTTATTTGAATTCCACGAGAAACAAGAGGGAGCTCAAGACGAAAATGTCGCACCCAGAAGTTACATCAGGTTTCCTTGGAACATCTGTTACCCTCTCCAAACTGTCTATGGTAATTCATTTTCTCAGCCAAGAATAGGCTAGTGCAATTTCTGCCTGCATCAATACCCTTGCTGATCTTTCCGAATTGCGTTGGAAGAAGGAGATGTTAAATGGACAGCAGTGTAGTCAAACTAAGTTAACCTTTTTGTTAGTACAGTAGAATCTTTCGCGAGTCTTCCACTTAAGATTACTTCTAACAAAGCGACTCCTTTTTTCAAAATAAGAACTAATTATGTGACCTAAAAAAGGTCTGTTTAATAAATGTGGTAGCTAGCATAAACATAAAACTTTGAAATAGTTAAACTGCATTCTTGACAAATTCCAATGGCAGCGAAACTAAAGAAACGTCCAGAGTGATGGATCTTGATGGAAGTGATTTTGTTTTAGCATCTTTTTATGGGGCTTCTACTTCCTAACCTTAAAAAAATTGACAAGATTGACTAATGATAGACAGTTCTATCGTCACTGGAATCTGCCAGATCTAACAGTTTATTCCAAACTTTTTAACTTCCTGTCAGTGGTCAGATTTAGTTTATTCGTTTATATTAGTTTTATCGGCATAAATCTCATTATTATTATCAGTAAGTGCAGATCGCAAACGACACAACAACGCTCCCACTTTCTCGTGCGAAACCCCAAATGCCTAGCATTACCACCCAATAAAAACAAAATCTTCCAATTCAGAAAAAAAGCAAAGAATGTGGCAAAAGTGTCTAAATACAAAATATTCATGAAACAGTGACCTACAAGATTTTTGACAAAATTTTTCTTTTTTCCACAAATAAAAGTGACTTCTAGTAACTCTTCCAAAAAGAAAGTAACAAAAAGGTATCTAAGTGACCCCAGTGGAAGGTTTGGTTCCATAAGCGGACACCAATTGTTACAAGACTTACATTACAAAAACAGATTCATTAGACACCAAGATAATTCAACAACTTTAAACAAGTTGAGAGTTTTTCATTCAAATAAATGATAATATGATACTAATAAACATAAATTTATACTTAAAATGTTATTATTGTAATTTCATTGCATTTTGTCCAGAGGCGTCTTGAGGATCTTTAGTTATTACAGAATAATGATGTAGCGGGTAGATATTTCTTCACAATACCAGTGAGGAACAGATCTACTTCAGAAAAGCGACGCTGCCCACGCGAACCTTGATTTTTTTCCAACCTCCTTGTAACTGGAAGAAATCATATCCTCGCCTGTAAATCTCATTTTAAGTAAATTGTCCCTCCTTAGTTTCCCATTCACCGAATGATTGCCGGGATAAGCAATCCACACTTGCTGGCCAACAGCTTCGGGTGGAGGAGCTGGCAAATATAAGGGCATTCTTTTGCCCTGGGGTTGAGAAACTGGCCCCGAAGGCGGACGAACCAAGAAACGGTCAACGACATAAGAATGCAGAAAGTAACAGGAAACTACTGTATTAAAGATCCGCAATGACATCCCTAGTACAATCAGTACGGCTATTGAATCTTTAAACACAGCCCTCTGTCCCCGGCAGGTCTTTAGTGCCCAGAGGATGCTAATAATCCCCGGGTTACACACGAGAATTAACACATGGAATGTTCAAAGAATGTACCAGCCTGGTAACATGCAGAATATGGTAGAAGAAATAACCAGAATGAATATTGCCATCCTTGGAATTAGTGAAAAAAGATGGTTCACCTTCAAATACTGCTGTACAGAAAATACAACAATATAATATTAGGGTAGTACCTACAATCAACGATTGTAGTGAACAAAGAAACCAACAGAGCGGTAGAAGAATTTACTCCGATCTCAGAAAGAGTTATTATGATGCTCCAGATAAAAACAAATCGCGCCAAATTAGGTACAAAAAGTTGAAGAGTTTTATAAACAAACTAACATCGCAATAAAGGCAGAGAACAACAGAGACGTCTCTATAGTGATGGATGACTTTAACGCGAAGATTGGCAAGGGAAAGGTTGAGAAGATCGTAGAAGACTACGGTCTGGAAGAACAAAACGAAAGAGGAGATCATTTGCTGCAGTTTTGCCAAGAAGTTACCTAGTAGAAGATTATATGCATGGCGAGCTTCAGCAGATAGTAAAAGAAAAATAATAAGAAATCAAATAAACTTTATTTTAATCTCACAAAGATACAGAAACGCAATTAAATCTGTTAAAGCTTATCCAGGAGCAGACGTAGCATCAGATCATAATTCCCTGGTTGCCAATCTTCATATTAATTTGAAGAAGATCAGAAAACCATTAAAGAGGGAAAAACTGGATACAAAAAAAGTACAATCGCCAAAAGTGAGAGAGTAACTACAGCATAAACTCCGTCATGATCTGGAACAGAACCAAATGTATTCCAAAAACATAAATGAACTTTAGGAAACATTTAAACACAAGATACAAAAATAAAAATAAAAGCCTGAATGACCGATGAGATTTTAACTATGATAAAACAAGAAAGGATATGCAAGAACCAAGACCCAGACAAACACAAAAAAATACATAATGAAATTGGGAGGAAAATAAAACAAGCCCAGAAACAATATTTTGAAGATAGATGCAAAGAAATAGAAGAAGACAAATACGACTTACTTAATCTACATAAAAAAGTCAAAGAGCTTACAGGCATACGAAGAAAGAACCACATACTACAGTTCTAGACAGACACGGTAACATCATAATGAATACAGAGCAGAAGTTGGAAAGATGGAAAGATGGAAGAAATACATCGAAGAATTGTTTGCGGACAAAAGAACAGATACGGACCTCTCTGAACCCAACTCGGAAGAAGAACTAAGACCCGAGATAAATAAGAAAGAAGTAATACATGCCCTAAAATCAATTAAGAGTGGAAAAAGTCCTGGTCCGGACGAACTACCCTGTAGCGTTATCAAACTCATTGATGAAAATCACATAAACGTACTAGTGGAACTATGCAACAAAATTTACACAACTGGACAAATTCCCAGGGAATGGTTGGTGTCTGTTTTTGTCTGCTTGCCTAAGAAACAAAATTCCAAAGAATTCACCGATCACCGTACCATCAGCTTGATGTCTCACACACTAAAACTATTTCTCATAATAATACAGAAACGAATCCAACAAAAACTACATATGGACGTAAGCGAAACTCAGTCTGGATTTTGCAAGTGACTGGGTACGCGGGAAGCCCTATTTACCTTCAACGTGCTAGTGCAGAGATGTCTGGATATCAATCAAGATGTAAATATATGCATTCGACAAGATTCGTCGGACGAATTAATGAACATCCTTAAAGACAAACATCTTGATCACAGAGACCTAATGATCATTTCAAATCTTTATTATAACCAGAGGGCGACAATATGGATCGATCAGCAAACATCAGAAGAAATGGATATAAGAAAACTAGTTCGAGAAGGATGCGTTTTGTTACCGACACTCTTCAACGAGTATTCTGAAGAGATTTTAAAGAAGGCTCTTGAAGGAGAAACAGCAGGAATAAAGGTAAATGGGACACTGATAAACAATATAAGGTATGCAGACGATACGGTCATTCTGGCAAAAAAATATAGAAGATCTACAGAGACTGACGACAAGAGTGGCTGAATGTAGTAAGAGACACGGACTAACCCTGAATATAAAGAAAACCAAATTCGTGATAATCTCAAAAATTCACCGAACTAACACGAATCTTATAATTAACGGAAACAATATAGAAGTCGATAAATATATGTGCCTTGGCACAACGACTAATTCCTCTAACGAATACGCCAACGAAATAAAAATAAGAACAGAGAAAGCACGAGCTAACTTTATTAAAATGAAAAACGTACTCACGAATAGAAATTTGAGGTTGGAGCTAAGAGTTCGACTAGCAAAGTGCTACGTCTTCACAACTCTCCTTTATGGAGTGGAAACATGAGCACTTAATGCAGCAACCACCAAAAAATTGAAGGTGGGTCCCAGCAAACACGTGTACGAACTTGTTTAATGTTAGATAGCACACTGCGCACATGTGCGTTATGCATAACACGTAATGTCAGAAACACAGTACGAGTTACAGTACATCGCGATTACGTACCAATTGTTACATGCCGACGACATCCATCGTGCTTCAGACTAGGTATATGCTTGTTGGTACATCGGCATAATTTTACGTAAATACATCGCTCTAATGTCTACGTTTCGATGTACCTGTTTCGTTTAATTTTAAAAGACTATGTAATATGCTAAATTACGTATTTTTTACGTCTACATTGTTACATTGTTAACATGTAACAAAGAGTACGCTTCATTAATTAATTAAAGTCTGGTCTTTCTACCTCCTTGTAAATTTATCGTCCACGTAACCCAAAACATTTTTCCAAGCTTCCGACCAATGTATTCTAGTCTATAGAGGTTGCAGGAAGACCAAAATAAATTAGTCAAAAATTAATACAACATATTGACCTTGCCCAAGTAAGAAAAGTCTCAAGTTATCTGACCGATAAATTTATAAGGAGGTGGAAAGACTAGGCCTTAATCTAGGTGGTGCAGAAATATCAAAATCTCTTAAATCATTCAAATTTGTTATCAAATAGACCTGTAGTTTAGGAATACTGCCATTCCGTTTTTAAACAAAAGTAAAAATTTGGAATTAAAGTTTAGAAAAGATCAAGGACATACATTGCAAAATGAATAGCCTAGTAACATAACTAATTTGAATGATATTACACAGTACTTTGTTTTTTAAAGAAAATGCATTAAAAGTAATACTTGGAATAAAAGTTTTATTAAATTTTTTGAAAAAAGAAAAAATACAAAACAATTCCAAAACACATTAATTCGTGTTCGTCTTCTCACCCCTTTTTAATCTCTGTGCAGCATGGCGTAGTCTCTCGGAACAACATTGCTCAATTTCTAAAAAACAAAACAATTTATATATGCGAGCTATAAATATTACAATAAAAAGAATACCTTTGTCCGATATTCATCGTCTTGGTTCCAGCCATTCGGAGATTCCCACACTGACGCAATCACGAATAACAGCAAATTCGTTGGTCAGAACATTTTTTTAAATTCTCCACCGATCTTACATAAAAAGAGTTTCTAGAAAAAAAAAGAAAACGAATGAACAAAAATAATTATGTGTAGCAAACAAATCCGCATGTTCTTTATTTAATTTTCTAATTCTCCAAAACTTTCTTTTGTATCTATTGACAGCATTTGGTCTACCTCTGATCTTTGATTGATTGATTAATCGTAATATCAGAATTTAAAATTTTAGTATCGCTAAAACTACTTGTGTTGCTATTATTGTCATTGATGCTATTATTTCTTTCATAGTAGCATTGTTTTCAATTTTGTCAAAGATTTTATTATGATTGTCATATTTATTATTGATTAATTGTAATTTATGTTTCGCCTTCATAATATTTTTGTACTACCCTAATCTACGGTACTTTTGTCTAGTGGATAAAGTACTAAAAGGTTTTTACTTTATTCTTTTAGACATTTCGCTTACAGTAAATTGTTATCCTTAAAAATACAAGAATCAGTACAAATACTACACATTACTAATTTAAACTTACCTATTAACGACACTAAACCAGACAAATTTGCACAAAAACTGCGGAACCCTGTGGAATGAATTTACTCGAACCGAACGAAGGCAGGGAACCAAATCAGTGGTGTTCTTTGAAGAATTTACTGTTTAGATACAGACGGGCTAAATACTTTTATTACATTCTTAGAAAGGACCCTGTACCTCTCTTTCTCATTTGTAAAGTAAACACAAAATCTTCCTAAAAACGTCTAAGAAGGAAGTCATAAATTTTGTTTGAAACCCCTTTCACATTGACAGGTGAATCAGGCAAACTTTAGAATAACAGGATATTATCACTATGATTTTTTTCATACCTGACTGTAAATAAAGAAATATTGATTTTTACCGCTTTACTGCTTGTTTATAAGTCGTTCAATATATGTACTAAAGTTTCAATTCAGAATAAGTACATTGTATAAAAATTTATTATTATTTATCATCTTGGAATGGTCCCTATCTGGGTCAGGCGCTTTTGTGCGAGGCACAATCTGTAAAAGATCCATTTCACTGTGTGATTTTTATATAGAAAATACTATAGTTACATCAATATTGCTGTGGTTTTTGGCCATACAGCAAAATCAAGTAAAATTTTAAAGATCGAAATAGCCCGAAAAATTATGGAAATAAGAAGTTATGTTAATGTTAATTTTGTTTATCACTTTATATTTTAAGACTTAATTTGTGTTAGAATTCAACACTATTTTAATATCATCTATATATTTTTATGCCTTAAACATGTAGGAAAAAGCATAAGAGATTTAATTGCAAAAATTAAAAATGACTTTAGATTAGTATTTTTGCGAGTATTCCTGAAGAAAAGAACTTTAAAAAGTCTGGATCGCGGTTGCTGTGCAATTTTAGTCATGTCTGAGATTATATTCTACAATAAATTTTGACAGATGTCAGTATAATTTTCTTATGAAGTTATAACCTTATAAGAAACGTCATTATGAAAAAATTGAATGTAGAATATAAAAATATAATTACTTCAGACGTGTATAAGAAGATTATTTACCAAGAATTGGCGCATAAAGATTTGAAAACGTAACGTCAGTTGGGCGATCAGTGTTCTAAATAGTTAAGATCTTCTATAAATCAAGTATATGTAAAACAAGCATTATTGTTACGTCATTAACATTTATCATATAAGTATATGCAGAAGTATGTAACAAATACAGCGTATACCCTACAACTACCAGATGTGATTGCAATTACGGCTTTGCAATGTCATAGCATTGTCGTCTACCTGATGTATTCGAAATTACGCGCTGCTGACGTAGTTTGAGTAATCCTTTGCGATGTCGTAGTCTTGACGTCCCAGCTACACTTTATACCTAATATCTACCTGATGTGATTGAAATTACGCGCTGGCGATGTAACTTGAGTACTCTTTTGTGATGTCATAGTATTGACGTACCAGCTACATCGATAAGATGTAATCGAGAGATGTAGTGCTCGTTCTTTCGTTGGTATGTACCTGTTACATTAATGTCACACCTGTGTTTACTGGGGTATAGAGGAGAATTCTAAAAACAAACACCGAAGTCTTAAGAAGAATTAACAAAGACGTGGAAATTATAAGCATAATTAAAACCAGAAAATTGCAATATCTTGGACATATAATAAGAGGATTAACGTACACCATGTTAAGACTGGTCATGCAAGATAAAATCCAAGGCAGAAGAAGGGCAGGAAGAAGAAGAATATCGTGGCTGCGCAACTTGAGAGATTGGTGTGGATGTACATCAAGGGAACTTTTCAGAGCAGCTACGTCCAAGATTAGAATAACCATAATGATTGCCAACCTCCGACGAAGAGAAGACACTTGAAGAAGAAGAAGAACAATGATAATAAAATTAACAATATCCGTTACGTTTGAAATCCAGTACTTTTTCTTATCTTGAATACTGATAAGGATTGATGCTGATGTTGGAACATATAGAACTTTCCAGGTAATAATTCGTTATGGACCTGCCAACAATAATATTGCATAATTGATGAATTATAAGTTGGTCTATTCGATCATGTTGCTCGTTTTCTTACCTTTTTATCATCGCATTCTGATTATTATTTGTTTCCTTCCCTAAAACATTGAAACTGAATATAAATTCAAATACGAAACATCAGATTTATAATTCTCTTGTAGGAAAACGAAACAAATGTAAAACAAGACAATATTCAGGTGTTACTCAAAAAAAGCTTTAAGAATACATAGCAACACATCATTTAAAGAAAAAGTAGAAAAAAAGACACCACTGTAAGCTAAATGATCTCCTATTCTTTTGATGAAGAAACGAGATTATTAAAGAAAGTCGAGTTTTGTACAAGTTTGAAGTCAACCAAGACAGGTTTGATTACATTTATACACTATGTTCTGGAACAAATTTCATTTCCAAATAACAAGCTTTTCACGCTTAGCCCTTAATAAATAGAAAAACCAAAATAAATATATCAACTTAAATGAAAGTTTCGAAAGAAACGTGACAATGTACTGCTTTTTTATCTCAGAAATAATAAACTTGCTGCAATAAGTATAAATTGTTGTCGCAGAAAATAAAAAAGGGTTGATAGTTGAAGTTCTCTTACATGAAATAGAAATGTGCAAAAAACCGCAGCTTTGAAAGTTTTTCAAGTATTAAAGTATCAAAAAGTTTCCTATTTGGGAACAAAAAATTGACTTTTCTTGGTAACTTTCGACATATTATTTTTGCTGACGTTTTTCCACTATATGAACTTGAATGAGTAACCTGTTATTAATACATACTTGTATTTCTAAAAATAAAGCGAATCTTAAAGTTTATGCGATGCAGCAAAAAGCTTGATTGTTGTAACTACAAGTTAACATTCTAAAGGGCACACAGCCAAGAACGAAGTTGAAGCGCTTGCTTGAAATTAATGTAATGCACGTTGCAATGCAAACCATATTATTAAAGAGGCTACAAACTGAATATTTATCATTCCTACATATTCCTATCTGTGAGTATATTATTAAAACGAGAAAAGAAAGAAAAAACTGCAAGCTAAATTAAATTAGATTATAAGTTCACAAGAGCCACAATGATGTAATTACGAGACGCTAATAACCGCAATGCGGTGGCTGGAGGGAATTTCGTTAGAAAAAAAGTTTGTGTTTTTGAATTCCTCACAGAATTTTACATCAAACACTCGAAAATACAATTTTGAATATTTTTTTAAAGCTAAAAAAAGCAAACACTGCGTTTTATCTTTTAAGATTTTAAAGAGCAATTTTCTGGTACTAATAAATTCAAAGTGATACCCATTTACTTACATTAGATGTGATTACAGATAACCCAGAAAAATTAATTGACTTTACAACTTGTTAATAAGTAGCGACGTTTCTCATTCTTCAACTTGAATCACAAATAGCTTCGTTGTATGCCCACTAAAGCTTTTTGCAGTTAATTACCTTCAAATTTATTTTGTTTAAAATTAGAAATATCTTTTTAGTTGGCAAAATTATTATTAAGTTCTAGATAACTCGTCTTCCTTGAAATTAATACAACATAACAGGCCAGCGACTAGCGAGCTAGATTTGCTGAAGAATTAGCTGTATTTTATAATTACCAAACAATTTACAAAATATTTATTTAAATTGCCCTGACGATTGAAATGGGTACTTTCTGAATTATACTTATATTAATACTTAATGTGGTTAAGAAACAAATGAAAGTTAAGATTATTATTATTATTAATCTACATTTTCTGAATTAAGAGATGTTAACAGATTCTCGCAGGTAGGAGAGTATAAACACCGAGGTTTATGTGAATCCAGAAAACCACAACCGCAAATGTCGATCGCCCCATACTTAATATCCGTCGCTGTGTGTGCCGCTATTGATCGATGCTAACAGAGCAGCCTTCTTGATAAATAGTTGTGCTTCTTAGCCAGAGTTGTGTGGCAAGTCACTTTCGTATCGATAGTGTAATGTTTATGTTATTACGACCTACTAACTAAAATTTTAAAGCCAAGATCTGACGAGTTAGATTTCCTAAAAAAATTCGGAGTTTACGACAGATAGAATTTAGCCAAAATGCTCAAAATTTTGTTTATATATGCGAAAGTACAGTCGATATTTAATATTCTTTAAGATTTGATAATTTCGTACACACCAACCAACTCCAGAACTGTGGGTGACGTCACCTTCCACAGCAATTAAATCTGTCTTTTTTGTCACGCAAGGAACATCTTCAGCAAAACGACCGTTAATATTCTCAGGTGCGGTTACAAGCTAAAGAAACCAAGAAAATCTCCCAAGAGACCTAGAAAGGCAAAAACAAAGTCCGCTTACCCTCGCTGGGTTGAGGCTTGTCACACTTAGGAAGTTCAATGCACCCCTGACACAAACACCAGCAACGCAACTGCTTCAAAGATGATTTCAACCCTACAGAGTCTGTCTTGCGCGATGCAAAAATCAAGCACCTCCGAGACGAGCTCCCTCCAACGAAAATCTCGGTTCTCAAAAATTAAGATTTAACAAAACAAAGTACGACTTGGAGATGTGATTTCTAATAACCCACACTATGATGAAATAGCAAAAATTAAAGTAGCAACCGATAACGTGGAGAAAGTTGCGAGGTAATAATTAAAAGTGAAGTACAATCACTGAAACGTGATAAAAAAAACTCAACCCTTATCAGTTTGCTGACAAGATTTACATGAAGTAGAATTAACCAGAAATACATGTGACAGCTCTGAAAATTCAACATACTGCAATCATAAAAATTTAAATGAGAAATTATACCATGGATGCCATAAATAGAATAGAGAAATTTGTCAATCCTAAATTTAAAATCAGAAAAAACCACAACAGTGATTAATCAACCTCTCAGTGTGAGCTCATCATTATCAAGAAAAACCTCTCCAACGAGAGAAAACTGTCAAAAAATACAAGAACACACCAAAAAAACAGATTAAATACAACACATGTAACGGAAGCAAAAAGGGAACATTACAATATAATGTTGTTTTAGGACTGCTTTGTTTCTATTAACTCTTAAAAATACTACTCTGTCAGAAAAATAAATGTCGTTTATTCTAGATGACGTAAGTTGCCAACATACTTTTCTTTTTTTCTTGTTTTTGTGGGTACGCAGAAAAATCTCCATTTAGGCCAAGAATGCTAAAAACCAATACAGTGCATCAACTATAGAGGTCAGTATTTTGTTCGATTCCAATTTGACATTCAGACAATTGAAATGTGACAACACTTCTTTTATTTTAACGCCAAACAAGGATATTAAAAACATATCCCCCCTTCTTTACATATTTGAATATTTACTTACTTATCAGTACACTATCCATATTCAAATTAGTACCACAACTATTAACTTTTGTCATCCAAGTCTGATGTGCCTGTTTCTATTCCTTAATCAGGCGTCCTTTTTATAATATTATTACCTCCAATCTATTTTCTTCTTGCAAAACTTCTTTCATCGTTCGACCGTGACTATTTCTAACAATAGTGCCAAAACCAACGCCTTTTGTGATTATACAAGCCACTGCGGTGCGTATCATACACACACACTCCAGATCCTTGTTTGCTCCATTTTGTAACTTCACTTTAGTAGACCTTATCTTATGCTTCACATTGCTTTCGAGGTCAGCGTTTTCAGATCTATACCAAAACTTCCCAATCGTAGTTAACTACGTTAACCTTAACACTGATCTTGAAATTCCTTGTTTTAGCAAGTGGTCACTGAATCGACTCGACCGGTCCCTTCTCTGATCGATGTCTTCTAGAACCCCGTAATGACATTGATATATGTGCATACGAAACTCATCGCAAAATTCAATATTTAAGAAATGTGGCTGCACGTTTCGTTATACTAGTAGAAGAACAGACTTCAAATGGCCCTGGCAAAATATAGTAAAACATTTTAAATCTCAAGCCTATTCCATCGACGCACAATATCGTTGAATACAAACGACTACAGGCTCAAGCAGTTAAAATTAATATTTGAACTGGAAATAATCATAAGCATAATCTGCGACACGACGTTCTGCGGAAAGATCTAAAAAAACCCGAACTATTAAAATCGAGATTTAAAAGCCTATACCGATCACCTTAAAATCAGAACAGAAAGTTGCATCTGAAGAGGATAATGTCGCTGGGCATGCTGGCCGGTCATTTTGCAAGCATAAACAATGACCATAACTATCCCTAATTCTGAACAAAACTGTTCAGTTTTTTCAATAAAAGCTGTAGCAGCTAAAAGTATCCTAAAACACCGCCAAAGCCAATTATAACCCTATTTCTCTTAAGAGCACCAGGAATTTTAAACTTTCACTTAGTCTATCAGTTGCAAAATGGTGCTCAGCGTATTTTGTTAAAGTCAGCATATGCCTGCTATCTTCATTCTACAGTCCTTATAAGTGGGGTATGAAGGGCAACTTATCATTAATTGTCTTCTAGCTCTCTGCACAAACGATCACGTTAACTCTAGATTGGCCTTTATATTTTCTAACAACGCCCAAATTACAAATGGCATTCTGCAATATTTGTCAGTGTTACAATAATTACGGCTTACTCCTACCCAATCTAAGTTCACGCTTTTACACACAGCAATACGTTGATGATATTGTGTTAGATGCTATCTGTTCTCCGATTAACGCAACATATACGTTGATTGTTCCAAAAGTTTTGAGATTTGATAAAACCGAAAGCAATTGATGAAATATTTTTATTGAATTTTATAGCCTAGCTTGTTTTGAGTTGTCAGGCCAAGTTGCAACCTGTTTCTGCTATTCACTTGTTTTTTATAGTATTTCAAATTAAATGCTACAATGGAGTTGAAGCGTGAGCATTTTCGTGCAATGGTTTACTATGATTTCAAATGCGCGTTGAATGTGGATCAGTGTGTGAAAAGATCAAATGCTGTTTTTGGTGAAGAAAGTCCTTCTCGGGCAACAGTCTATCGGTGGTACAGTGAATTTAAACGAGGACGTACAACGATGACAGACCAAGAAAGAAGCGGACGACCGAACAGCGCAGTTACTCCAGAAAATGTTAATGCCGTTGAAAATCTAATAAGAGATAATCGTCGATTAACTTGTTGAGAAATCCAGAATATGATCGGCTTTGGATCGGCAGCAGTAGAAACGATTCTAAACGAACACCTACGTGTTAAGAAACTTATGTCCGGTTGAGTGCCACATTTTCTTATTCAAGGACAGAAAAGCACACGAGTCGATTGGTACCGCTACGTGCTTAGGAAATTTAATAATGGCAATTCTAAGCGCATATTTGACATTGTTACTGGACACAAAAGCCGGATATGTCAATTTAATCCAGAATTAAAAGGACAATACCGAATGTGGGTGTTCTAATGTGAAGAAAGACCAACAAAAGTAAGAAGACCAAGAAGCGTTGAAAGAAAATGATCGTCAGTTTTTTTTGTATCAGTGCCTCTTGAGACGCAAAAGATTGTTACCGCTGAATGGTATGTTACCATCTGTCTACTGCGAGTCTTTCGGGCGATCGAAGAAAAGCGATCGAGGGCGGGATTGCGCGCATTCAACTTCATCACGACAATGCTGCTGCACGTGCAGCCGGTGGAACAGCTGAATTTTTGCGGGATAATTTGATTTCCACGGTCGGTCACCCACCATATACTCCGAACTTGGCGCAGCGCGATTTCTTTTTATTCCCTTAAATAAAGAAAAAGTTACGAGGGCGTCGTGTCAGTCTCCTGAAGATGCATTGGTGGCATTTAAAGAGCATTGTCTGAAGAAACGTAGAAATTATGTTTTGGAAATTGGTTTTCCCGAATGAAACTATGTATAGATGCTGGTGATGAATACTTTGAACAAATTTAATAAAAAACTTTTTTAAAAAAAATTTTACGTGTTTGATTCTCGAAGTTTTTGGAACAACCAATGTATCAGACTTTAGTCATAGCTCGATAGACTGAACCAGAGTATATAGAACGTTCAAATGCAGGACGGTGCTTTCTCATAAGAAACGCTCCAGTTATGATGACATAATAACCAAAGTGAATCTGAAACAAAAATCTGCCTAGTTTGCCGATTCCATTTATTATCTTGAACTTTTTGATTGCCGCCTAGACTGGCAAATATTGTCGAACATTAAATGGAGGGCACGTAAAGAAGTTCTGCTGCGGGTATACAAGTCCGGCGTTCTAACTCGAATGTGCAGGCAATAAGGCCGTTTTGGAATCAGTACATGACATAGTATGTACCAGGGCGAATTCATAATAAAGTGCAAAAGCTATTAAAACAAAACTTTTTATCAAAACCTTTTTTTGCCAGCTAGATCATTTTTAATTTTAGAAAGAGGGAACAAGTCACACCAAGCCAAATCTGGCAAATAAGGTGCATGGGGCAGGAATTAATGGCGCAATTGTTGCAGTTTTGATGAGACAATTCCTAAGGTGTGGGCTGGGGCGTTATCTTGATGAAAGATTACCTTTTTTTCTGCTAAGTTTGGGAGTTTCTTTTCAATTTTAGCATCAAAACGGTCCAAAAGCAATAGATAATATTTTCCAATAATTAGTTTCCCCTCCTGAAGATAGTCGATTAATATTATACCTTTCGCGTCGCAAAAAACAGTCGCTAGGACTTTTCCAGCTGATGCTACGGTTTTGCCTTCTTTGGAGCACTTTCACCGTTAAAAACTCATTATTTTGATTGTTCTTTGTTTTCTGGCGTATACTGCATTTTATAGCGGCACCATTTCATAGCTTTTACACGTACTTATGAATTTGCCCTCGTATTGTGTATCAGATATATCTAATTCAACAAAAGACAACCTGCGCCCTGGTCGAGCAATCCAGATCTTACTGTTTTATTTTTCATTCTTCGCAGTTCAGTCAGTCGGATGTAAACTAGGTCTGTCTCTCTAAGCAACACCTTAACTGGGCAAGAACCATTTAATTATAACTGTAACTCGATACTCAATGCTGATTGTGCTATTCATTCTTCTTACCATATGAACTCTTCACCATGAACCAGTTTTTACATTGCAAGACCACATGCAGCATGGCAAACTGTAGCTTTTCCTGTATGCACATGCATAATAAAGAATCTTACGTATACCGCACCTCTAGGAACTAGATCCACAATGCCATTTCATGTAAATAGCCATTATAAATCAATAAGAAATGGGGGAACAATATTTAGAACAAAAAACAAACAACTCCTGGACTGTTTTAATTCAAGTTTTCAAAATTCAAAATACTACAAACAAATCTGCAACCCCTTTATTCGAGTTTTCAAAACCGTTTCTAGGTTCACAACGAATAGTGTCGTGTGGCGTCGTCCCAAGCTAAAGTGGCGCAGAAATCAAGAGAGGATTTTTTCAAGGGTCGAAGTCATAAACCTTACTAAGAAATGCTAAAGTGTTAAGTATTTAGAACGAGAAACTATCGAGACCTTCGACAAGATAAAACGCGAGATGCGTTAACACCAGTGTGTAAAATGATAGCTATGTATTGTTGAACAATTAGCGGTTATACTACAAAAGAATTTCCAAAATCACAACCAAAATCAGGTAATTTTGTATCTCTGATATGGATAGATTAGTTTTCTGTCTGTGAAAACTAGGTATATCCATACGTCACACGAGCATCTGAGAATATAGCAGAATTGGTCGTCCTGAGTCAAACCATTAGACTCAGAAAAGAGTAATAATTACAAGAATTAAATAAGATTCCGTTTCGATGTTTTAGATTACACCATGTATGCCTATTTTGACCTGTGACATTCGACAAAATATTTTCAAGAACTTTATATACAAGCAAAGCAAGAAACTATTGCAATTTCTATATTTATTTGATATCGACGCATAATAGGATTACTTTAACTTATGCAATATAATTTTTTTCCTTCAGTACTGCTTTAGTTTACACATTTTATTATTTAGTACATAAAATTTGTAAATGTGCCGGTTATTAAATTTTAAGTTGACAGAACGATTAATTCCACCTTATAACATGAAATTAGTTTGTGATTAATCATTTACGTTATTTAAGCGTGCCATAAAAAAAGTTAAAGAAAACCATAAAAAATAAAATTACAAGACCTATAAAAACTTAAGCGCGTACATTTATAATCTCTGTTACATTTTTATGGTCCAAATCTAAATTATCTCAACTTTCTTCAACTAACGAAAAGAAAAAAAAGTAATTTTAAAATGTCTGGGTCGTGTGAAAGAACAAATCTTAGCTGGAAGTATATTTTTTGGCAAGATTGCGAGATTTTCCTTATCTGGATTCGTATATATCAATCAATTTAGTGCGGGTTAAATAAGTCTGCGTAGGCCGCCCTTTTTCTGCACCATAAGTCTGTATTAAAGCTAATGCTGTTGTCCATGGAAAAAATCGTAAATTACTACCTACTTTAGAAATAAACGCAATTAACGCTAATAACCTTAATGGAAAGTACATTTTTCCTTTTTGGTTAAATGAGTAAATGTACAAGAAAACTCTCATAAGTTTTATTTACTGCATTTTGAAAACTTTGATAAATTCGAAAATAAAGAGTAACTTACTTAAATATATATATTCAGGAATCTTTCATCTATCCCATATAAGTAAATTGACATAAAAGGAGTTCTACTATATACGATTAGTTTTCAGAAAAAATGCTTGAACGAAAGAAGTTTTTTTACGGTAATATTATTCCTACAAAAATAAGAACTACTAAAAGTTGATACATACATTTACAAAAAGCATGAAACTAGATTGTTGCGACACACTAGTGTGTCATAAGTCATAACAATAGAGTTGGGTGTGTGGCATAAATTTCAGTCCCTATTATTAGGAAAACTCGTAACAAATAACAAAAAATATAATCAGTAGGAAGTACGTAGAAGTTTTAAACAAATCAGTTTGAGCACATTAGATACACACTAATCAGATCTAATCATTTGTTCTTATTAATTGTGTTTTTGTAAAAGATTTGGAAATTTATGCTTCGCACGAATTGCATTTCTCGTCAATCAGATATAACTGCTGCTCTTGGTGCATATTAATTTCAAAACTCATTTAAGTAAAATGACACACAATGAATAGTTCTAAAATGAACTTCCTTATTTTTTGGTATAGGTACCTTGAGAGAATGAACACCTATTGAGCTGCATGTCTCCATTATCACTTAATGACGAGCATACAGCGTGTCTTCGGAAAAACGGAACGTGCACTTTTTACTATGTAAGAGTACATATTTGTTTAGCTCAATGTCAGTAACAACACACGACATTAAAGCTACTCAGTACAGAAAAATGATGACTGTAGTAGTAAACTACAAACAAAAAGAAGTTTTGGGTTTACGAAATACCCTGTATGTGTATATACATCCATTCTATTTTAAAGTCTCATCGGACTATGCTAGTTTTAAAATTTCCCAAGTAGTTAAAATCATATATGAGGTATCCAAATTTCTTATTTGTATCAGCACGTTTTCTAAGATTCCTGACAAACGTTTTTGAAAGAATAATCGATACCATTTTATAACGTACTGTTACCAACTAAAAATCCCACTGACTGATCCACGGCTCCGCCCACAGCCCAATACAATCCGAGATGAATAAAAAGAAGCCCGGATACAACCTTTCCCTTCCCATACAATCCCTTCTTTCAAATCCCTC
>VTPC01090987.1:37667-70014 GCA_011009095.1 Ignelater luminosus
TATATCAGTGGAGACCCTTACCTGCAGGCTAAGAAATGCCACGATGCAAATGAGTGGTTGGTATCCATTTTTAAGACTTATAACAAGACGAAGCTACTGAAATATCTGTATAGCGTGACCTCGATCTTACGTGTTAACATGTAAAATGTTTTAGAATCACGTGAATTGTTGGAAGATTATTTAATAAATCTCGGTGATTTGCATTTTTGTTTCTGTTGTTTTCTATCAGTTGTGTTTGGTAAATTAACCATTAGCAGATGTAATAACTGACATAAACATTAATTTTACTGGTGAAAGTCATCAACTAACAGATGATTCTAAATTTCGGCAGAATGTATCAAAATGATGAAATAAGAGTTACAACAACGTTGCCAGAGTTGACCATAAATCTCCAAATCTGATGAATCTGTTTCACTGTTATTATTATTAGTTTTTAGCGTTCTCGTTTGCTTTTTGCTACCGTTCACGTTACAGTACTTGTTAAAGTCAAATGTGACACTATCAAAAAGCAAAATATGGTTTCAAGTTTTTCTCTTAAATGAGATGACACTGTTTTTGTTACCCACATAACCTCTTTCTTGGTTATTCAGATCACGCGAAAAGTTGTTCACTACTAAATTCGATCGTAGTTTAATTTTAGATATATTTGAACCAGACAAAGCGCTGTTTTCACCCTGGCTTTGTAGAGAATTGTGAATTGCGTCGAACGATAAAGTAACGTAAACGCGCCAATTTTCAAGCAGACTTGATGAATATCTGATGATATATTTTATTTATAGATTTCTTTTACTTTGTAAATTTTCTAAATAGGTTACACCCTTTCCTCTTTCAGGCAGTTGTGGTGTTAAAAGATTCACTATCGGACCGTAGATGATGATAAAATTTGCATCAGTAAATATATTCTGCACGCAGGTCGTATCCCATACCTCTTGAATATCGCATCCGTTCATGAATAACGCCAAAACAAAAGGTGTTATTGTGTAAACGTATAATTGTTATTTTATGTTATCCGTTTCCTGGAAAATACCATCATTACTATTATTACTATTTCGAATACGGTGCCTCCTATAATGCTGTGGTACAAAATTAATGTTCACATTATCCAATCATCATGCATGACCCCGCAAATATTCGGAATGAATTAAACAGAAGCAACATTTCTTACCCAAAACTAGGGCGAGGAAACGTCTGGAAATAGCTTCGCAGCCAAATTAACACAAAAGTTAAATCAATGCAGGCCACCACTGAAAACACTGCAATAGTCAAAATCGATAAAAAAGGAGATTTTACTTGATTTTGTACCTTTTCAGTATTTTAACTTAATTAATTAATTTTTCATGTTTCCATACTTCCGTTACTTTTTATACAAAGTTTAAAAAGATATACGGATATGCCAACTTTACTTGAAAAGGTACAAAAACAAAGTTCAATTATCCGCTAAGGCAGAAAAAACATTTTTTTGACTGGAAATAGGTAAAAGTTTTGCTTTCTATATAACAATTCTCATAAACATTCTTTATCTTTTATATGTAAAATACTCTTTTTGTATATAAACGAGTTTATTTAAGTTTCCTATCGCGTTTAGAGGTTTCTTGTTATAAAGTTAAGTAGAACAACCGCGGCATTTTTATACTTTTTAATCAAAGACGCACACTCTCTGAAACTTCGTCTTTTATTATAACGGTTTTAATGATACCGCAATCATGATCGTTTCAATTCTCTCTGCCTCTTCGTTGCAGAATGTGTTCTGATATTACAACTTTATAATGCGCTAAATTTCCGGAAATTGTTGTTAGATATGTATGTTTAAAATTGCTCCGGGGGTTGTTTTCTAGATTATCCACTTAATGTTACAAGTTTTTTTATCATATCATGAAATACTTTAATAATTACTGTTTTAATGTGATCTTGTTTACCGTTGTTAATTTCTGCATAATTTTTAATGGTAAGTTTTGGTTTTATTTTACAAAATTAACCCAATTATCCATGAAAAACAAAACAGGATAATAGATTGAATTTTATCTTCACATCTTGCTTTTGCTCTTGAACAGTTTATGGTTGTAATTTTACAGCTTATGTTTTTTTTTTCTGCAGAGACATCCGGCGGAATAGGAAACATGTTCGATATTAAATATTGGAGTTGTCTTTTAAAGAAGAGCTACTCGTGCCCGGATAACGATATAAAATTTTATCTATACACACCGTAAGTTTACTTTTTTTTTATTTTATTTGTTAAACATTGTTATACCTTTCATGCTAGACAGATACAGTATACATCCCTTTTAAGTTTTAATAATGTTAAATGGAATTTCACTATTACAACACTGTAAAAATTTTTAATTTAAAATACTGGTTTCATGCTTTTGCTTTGAAATCATACCGCGGAAGAAATTACTTTCCTGTTTGGATTGTTAATGTAAGTTCGTTGGGGGAATATTTTAAATAGATTGCTCAATTTAGTGCTTCATAGAAATAACATTAGAAATTAGTTCTTGATGATAATATTTTTAATAAATAATAATAAAAGGGCTGTAGAAGTAATAGCAGTCTAATATTGGAGAAGGAGAAAGAATGAAGATTCAACCGATGAAATTCCCAAAATTGCTGTAAAATTAAATATGGTTATGAAAGCTGAAAGCTGCAATATTAGCTCTGTGAACTGGAGCTTGAATTTTTTTTTTTGAAAAAATTTAAATAAACTAACAGACTAGACTCTTCCTCTCCTTTTTTTGGGTTTATTACATTTTTTATCCACGTTTTAATTTTATATTCAGCATGTCTCGGGAAAATGGAACACACTATTCTTTAGGGAAGAATCGTTTAGTACGTACAAGAGTTTTTTTAAATCGATAGTTGACAGTGCCAAGTGAAGACACATATTTCGATTGAATTCATTTTAGCGTGACATACTGCGTGCCTCACGGAAGACAGAACACACATCTTTTGAAATAGATAGTAAATTGAGTTTTTATGTAATCATTAGGTCACTACATAATATATTACTCCCATTTTTCCTCTGTTTTTATCTAGAATTATCTAAACTCTTTAATCCAACTTTTTAAACCGCTTTTAAACAGAAAACCCATCTAAAGCCTTCTGTGCGCTACAAGACTTTTTAACGAAAATAATCCTTCATTTGAATGTTTTCTAAATGTTTGTGAAAGTTTGTTCCACTATTAAATTTGTTAAATTTTGTTTGTCTATTCAATCCAAGTTTCTGTTACTTCACACTCTTGGAATTCCATTTTTTTTAACCTTCCCATAAGAACTATCGCTGATTAAGAGTACTGTCTGGTGATCAAACTTCTCCTTCCTTCAGTAGAGGAAATGTGGAGCTTTATTAGGATTTATCGTAAGATCAAAGATTGTGCAGCTCACTCCCCAAACTGGTAACCCAAATCGAGATTAGATTTGTCATCGGTTAAGGGTTTCGCTTCACACTTTCACAATAGTCACGCTCTGCTCTTCAACAGCTTCCGCACTTCACAAAATCTACAAAGTAACCTGTGAAGATACTCGTTAGCATCCTTGGCATTTGCTTGCTAAGCTTTAGTAAGTATTCTTTCAGACTTTGTTTAACGGTTGCATAAGTAATTCCGCAGACTGGTTCTAATCGAATTAGTGGTTGAGCACTCCCGGACTTTGCCAGTTTATCTACTTCTTCTCAGAAAATGTCTTGGTATCGTAATATCCACATCAGACTTAGCCTGTTATGTTTTGTCAGTTTTTCTATTTCGATATTAGCTTGGATTTAAAATCAAACGACACCAGTGACTTAAGTACTACTTGGCTGGAGAGAATTTTATGCTCTACAAGTTTTGTAAGAACCTCCAACAACATACGAGCCATAGGAAGCAAGATATTTGAAAAAAAACGATTTTCGTGACCTTTGACTAGCGGACACGATATCTTATGAGATTTTTCAGCCCATCTTTAGAACGTCGAGACGAAGGTCTATGCAAATTTCCAGCTTTGTATCTTTCACTTCAAAAGAGCAACGTCCTTTTAATTTTTTCAATATCAGCCATTTTTTCATGTTTTGTTTAATGTCTACGTAATAAGTACTGCTAATTTTGCTCCAATTGATAGTTTAAATGGACCATTCAAGAAATTAAACTTTAAGTTACAGCGCAGTTATGAAAAGAACTAGAAAAAAACAACTGACGGCATTGAATTCTACGTTAAAAAGTGCTCCAACAATGCTCAAATAATTTTGTTGTAACTTTAAAAATAAAGGAGTTACAGCAAATTGAAGGAATCGGTCCATTTAAAAAATTCAACTTTTGAGTTACGGCGCAGTTATGGAAAGGATTAGAAAAAAAATTACTGATGGAATTCAATTCTACGTTAAAAAGTGCCTGAACAATGCTTAAATAATTTTGTTCTAGCCTCGAAAATAAAGGAGTTACAGCAAATAGAAGAAATCGGCTATTTTTCACTTTTTCTCTCTGGGGAAAAAACAAAAGACGGCAGCTTATTTCTGGCAACGGTAATAGAACAAGCATGAAAAAAGAGGCCACGAGTACCTAGGTCGTTTTCATTTATTTGCGCTAATAAGAAAGTTACCCATTTAATCCCATCCAAATTGGACCACACTGTACATAATTAATTACAAAAATATACAGGGTGTCTCCAAAAAGTTGGGACATGGCTTAACTACAGACTCCTGGGATAAAAATAAGCATATTTAACCCAACTTACCTATATCCAAAATCGTCTTGTTAAGTTGGTACGAGGCGTCAAAGTTTTTTGAAAAAAATTAATTTTGAGTATAAAAATAGTAGGCTTTGATCGATTTTTATAATTTTTGGTGTGGCATGTTTTGTGACTATAAGTCACGTTTCGAGATGGTTTTGGTCTTCATCAGTAAGTTGTAAGTGTATTAAACAAGAATGTCGCGGTACAGATTTGTTGATAACTTTTTAGTGCCTAGGCTGAGAACTTTCAATTATTTTTTCCAAAAAGATACTTTCTTTAGAAACATTTTTTGTATCTTTGTAATTTTTGATAACGCTTAAGGTTTGTCCGCAAAAAAATAAAATCTGATCTGATGATCATGCCTTTTCGATAGGAATAATCTAGAAATAATCTAGTTAGCCGGAATACCTATCTTCAAATGGCAAATCAGTATCATTTGTTTGTTACATGTCAAAATGACAGAAGTGTAGTGTGATAAAAATTAAATAATTAGTTTAGCATTTTTTGTAAGTTGTAAGTGTATTAAACAAAATGTCGCAGTACAAATTTGTTGATAACTTTTTAGTGCCTAGGCTGAGAACTTTCAATTGTTTTTTCCAAGTTGAGAATACCAAAGGAATATATGGCACCTGCGAATTAGTCCAAAAATTACAAAGAAAAATTTAACCTTCGGAAAATTAATCACGAAAATATCACCCTAAACACGCATTCCTTTAAGATTAAACTAAATATCAATGAAAACAATAGAATCACTAATAAGGCAAGCAAGAAATTGGTTTAAAACCTAATAAATGAATAGGGAATTTAAACAAAAGGGTAATGTATCAAAATCGCAGAAAAATCCGGATGCAATAAGCTTCAATAAGACCAAAATTAAAGCTACCTATTCTGAAACTAATAGCCATTCATTAGCCAATGGAGCAATAATAGATAATCTCGGTTAATTAACTGAAAACAAATAAATGTCAAACAGCGCTATTAAACGAGTGAAAACATATAAAACAAGCAGAAATTAATTCTACGGAAACAAAAGAAATTAGCTTAACTACATCTGGTATATAGAGATAACTATAGATTACAGAAAAGATCAATCATGGCCATTCTAGAGTAATTACAACGAAATGATTCTTAAGATTTTCAATACAAAGAGAAATTCCCATATGCAACATAAATTTAATACAAGCAAATTTATTAGAAATTTAATTTCAATTATGTATAAGGTAGTCTAAAAGTCTATATTTTCGTGCGAATTCTTATAGGAACGGTGAAATAGATTGAAGCTATTAAACGGCAACCGGTGACGATAACCGGAGTTAGGACCCATGTTGGATTCATAAAAAAATGAACGTAGCAACTTTGATGTTTAGCAGCGTTTTTCATATTATCTCTAGTACATTTTTATATTATAGAATTCAGAGTAGGCCTTGACGATATTTTTGTAGCAGTGTACTTTGAAGTTTCACTAAAAGTTACTAAATAATTATTTATAGGTTAAAGGTCTGCCATTTGTGTAATTTCTTAATAAACATGCGTTGTACTGATGTACTGATTTTTGGTTTTTAGTTTGTAAACCTGAATTTGCTGGAAAGTTTCTGAATTCTATAATAAAAAACGGGCTATAGTAGTGTATACTTTTAGAAGAACAAATTATCACTAAATTTTTCTGAGACTAACTGGAATGATACCAAAGGAACAAACACTACATGGATTTCTGCAAACAAATTCTGTAGTACGCCTCCTGTATGTTTCTAACTAAAATGTTTTTAAAACCAATCAGTCCACGAAAGCATTTAAAATTGTTTGATGAATTGACTATAGCAGGAGAAATATTTCTGATAATCATAATAATTCATAACACTGAAATACCAGAAAGGTGAAAGTAATTGTGAAACGCTTTAAAAAGAAAAATATCAATGCATGTACTACAAAACTTAGTAGACTTGGTATTTCCGTCACTAATAAATAATATGTAGGTTTCATGCAATCATATAAATTTCAGAAAAAAGAGCTTTCATATCAAAGACTTGATCCATTTATTTAAAAGTTAATTTAGTTCATCTTCACTAACGTTTTTGTTTGCGTGAAGATCTATCTTACCTAATACGATAACCCGGTTTCCAACATTTACACAATAAGAAACAATAGAATGTATGAATTTATTTAATTACAGTTATCATCTTATCAACTGTTCATGTTATAGTTTGTGAATGCGAACGAAAACCGAAAAGAATATTTAAGTAGTTAAAATTTAGCAAACATATTTATTTTTTACTTATATTAAAATTGACAAACTCACTAATTGCATCCAAAGTTCTCCCATGTAATTTTTGTGCTTATCAGACGTTATGCATTTACATGTTTATGAACATAAATTAGATTTATTAAAAGCTAGCGAAAACTTAAATTACATAACAATAAGTGAGACTGCTGTTTGTTTAAAATGCTTTAGAATTGCTCAGGCAACGAAAACTAATTAATAAAACAAAAATTTGTAATAAACATTCCTTGTTTCAGTTGTGATTTCGAAACCCTAAACTGAATTTTAGAAATTTAAATTCAAATTAAGAGTAGATAATTGAATAGTGATTAAAGCCATTTTGGAGAATTAAGGTAGAGTAGTTATTAAGTTACTTTCTAGCGTATGCCGATTAGGCTTCAATTCAGTACCTTAATGTCAAGATCAAAGGTTGTTGCATGTTGTTCAATGTTTCGTTATAAAAATTCAATATAATGTCATTATGATTCAGAATTCCGAAACTTCCGTCCTTTGGAAATGTTCCCTTCTTCCTTCCGTTATTAACGCCTTTTGATTGTGAGATGACTTACAATTAGTCACCCGAGAGTAGATCACAGGTTGCTTTAATAAGTCCCTGGAAGTTTGCAGAATAGGTATACTATAAAACTAGAGAAAAACTTATTTTTTGTGTGAAACATCTAAATTACAAATAAGTTCTACCTACAAATAGAACTTTAATATAATCTTAAAAAGGAGGGCATTTTTGTATATTTTCTTTAGTTTATAAAAACCCAACCCCCAAATTACTTTAGAAAATATGGATTTTGTGTTTCAAGCAATGAAATGAATGAAAAAGGTTCATGTAGCATATATTCTATGTAAAGCATATACCCTTTTCAAGATCCAACTCTCAAAAGAGAACGTAATTAATCTTGTTTTAATTTATATCTCGGGTGCTATACCTGAAATATTTAATACTGTTTTGTATGTAAATTTTAATACTCCCTCATGTAAAATGAAATTGGTCAACCAGAGGTATTTCGCGTAAATAGGTACTATAAGAACGTTTTAAATGCTTTTTATGATTTTCGTGAATTTTTTAGATTTTCTTAACTGCTCCGATTTTTGAAATAAATCTTGATGTTATCTTTGTTGAAATTATTAATTATTAACTCAATGTTAAGTACGACGTACGGTAGGGAATTTCTTTGGTAAATTATTAATTGTGTTTGACTTTGTTTGAATCATTCAATATTCAGAACTTAAATGTCTGACATGCCTATAAGTTAGTTATGGAGAACTTCTACTTAGCACCGCGTTGTTGATATATCTCTGGATTACCTCGGTAAAATACTTTCAGTGCAATGATATAATAAGATCTCTGTATTATTTAAGATAAAGTTTGAAAGTTAGCTTTAGATCTGTAATTTGCTTAAACTTTCTATAAGATTTTTTTCCACGACTCAACTTTTCAGGTGTTTTTTTTTTGCTTTTATTATTCATTCTTTATTGTTTGATGTCTTTTGTCTTTTAACCCCTAAGTTACAAATTTTCCTAAAATTACATTTTATATAAGCTTGACATCTAATTTCGAACAACTTTTAGTTTACACAGACTAGTAATTTTATAAGTAATTTCTATTTCAAAATTTTTATTGTTCTTTTCCTTTATTTTTCGAAAGCCGGTTATACTATGCCTATACCATTGAAATTCCTTTTTGGCTATATTCGCCTTGATTTGATTTATCCTGCCAAGGTTAACTCATACTTTTAGTGGTACACGTTTCAGTGTCTTCACTGTCACTGTATTATTTCTTTTGCTCTTGCTTTCCAAAGAGAATTAACTTTTGTCTTTTTCTATCCATTGATCTCCTTCTCTTGTAGGTACCTGATTTCCAGGACAAGAAATCATATCAGCAAAGATGATGTTACTTAGTTTGTGCTCTTTTCCATGTTTCATTTACATCTTGGCAGTCAAACCTGTAATTCTGTACTGTATAGTTTAGTAATACTTTGCAAATTGCTTATCAGACCTCAGCCTTTAGCAACTGCTCAGTAGTTCACACAGGACCGTTGTTTTAAGCAGAAAAGCAAACTTCATCAGAGTTAGCGCCCGAAAACATAAGATTATGAATGTTTTAGTAGAGATCATGCTATGGTCCTAAATGAACCACAACTAATCATCTGAAAAGTCGATTTTAACGCTCTCAAACAAAAATCAACAAAGTGGGTGACAGAGTTAGCTTGGGTCCTACCCACATACAGTTACAAAAACCACTGATATTTTGCTTAGAAAAAGTACAAAAAGTATTGTCTATTTTTCTATATTCGTGGCTGGAGAATAATTTTGTTTATACAGTGTGTCCACATTTCGATGCTTACTATTGGGATCTCGGAAAATGTAAGAAATACGAAGTCGGTTAAATTAGAAGAAATTTGGCTATTTTGGAGATCAATTTACTTATGCTTTTGTTTTTCAAAAAAGTTCACGGCTTACTAGATATTTACTAAAAACTAAATTATTTTATTTCTTTTAAAGTGAAATATCTCAGGAACGAACAAAGATGGAAAAGAACAGCAAAGAGGGTGTTTTAGAGAATTTACTCCGAAACGCAAAAAAAGTATTTTCGCAATTGTCTTTTGTTTTATTTCCGCGGAGGAACGTAAATCCAATTTTTTTTTAATGAAATGCCTACTTGATTTCCATATTGCTGAATAGCACGCCTTAAATGTTTTTCAATGATACATGGTTTGACATAGCTATTCTTTTGTTTTACCGAGTTATGCAGTGAAAAGAGTTTCTCACGTAGTGTGCCATGACATTAAAACAATGAAAATCATTGCTTTTTGTCAGATAAATTACATTTGTTATGTAACAATTACTAAAACAAAAGAAAAACACGCTTTTAAGATACTTTACTGAGCATTAACAGATAGCGTCAAATAAGCAGCTAATTTGCAGTACACCTTAAAAGCTTATTTTTGTGTTTTAGCAATTTTTGCATAATAAATGAATTTATTTCATAAAAGTTCACGACTTTGTGTGTTAGATGTCATGGCACGCTATGATAAAAAATTTTTTTCACTTCATATTTCACTTTAAAAAATAAAATAATTTCGTTTTTAACAAATATCTAGTAAGCCGTGAACTTTTTTGAAAAAACAAAAGCATAAGTAAATTTGTTAAGTATTTAATATATTACTAGTTCTCGGAAGGATCCCTTGAGGAGAATGCTACAAGATGTTTTCAAGGTGAACGGACAAGAATAGAACAGTAGCATTTTAAGGGTCAGTTTTCGTTTTTAGTTTTTAGTTTAGCATGTGTGACCATTCAGGTCAAGTCAACACTTCACAGCAGAAGTGCGCGTGAAACGCAGAATCAAGCCTTACAACAGTAAGAAACATACAATAAAACCATTAAATAATTCAATACGATTTTTATTTCACCTCTAACGGCAAGTGCCCCAACAAAATTGATCTTGAAAATAGCCAAATTTTTTCTAATTTAACCGACTTCGTTTCTCTTACAATTTCTGCGATCCCAATAGTAAGCATCTAAATGTGGACACACTGTATGTAATATCGGTTTTATAACGGTTTTCTACCTCTTCCGACACCCAGTCTCCAATTCTCTCTACCATTCCATTTATCCTGTTCGAAGTCTCTCTCTTGCATCTTGTTGTTGATCCCTTCTATCCAACTCCTCTGTGGTCTACCTCGTTTTCTTCTCCCATGTGGTTACCATTGTAGTATTTGTTTCAGTAAACAGTCTTGTTCTTGTTTGGTTTTCAATTTGTCTGTAATTGTATGGGGAGCGCCCATTATGTCTCTTATCCTGGCGTTTGTTACTCTTTCCAGTTTCGATGTTCTTGCAGACCTTCGCCAGAAGTCCATCACCATTGCATTAAGTAAATTCTCCGACCTGTCCTTGATTTGCCATACTTCGCTTCCATGTGTATTATGCTTTTTATGATGATGTTGTAAATTTGTTTTTTATTGCCTTTTGATATCTTTTTATCCCATAGTACGCTGTTCATTGTACGGATGGTAATTTGTCCCTGTATATTCCTGTCCTTTATTGCCTCGTCTAGCGTTCCATCGTTTGTTATTTCTTGTCCTAAATATTGGTAATGGGAGCACTTTTTAATTGTTATTCCATCTTAAATTACCAGGTCTTGTTGTTGTACTCCGTTTTCTTGATGTTAACTTCTAATCCCCATTTTGCATACTCTTCTATAAGCTTCCTAGGCATGTACTCTAAGTTGTCGTAATCTTGCGCGATGACAGCTTGATCGTTTGCATAGCAAAGCGTGTATTTGTGTATAACAAATTGTTTTGTAATGGTAGGCCCATATTTTTTCATTCCTTTTTCCATTCTTTTAAAGCCTGTCCAAGATATATTTTGACAGTATATTGATGACACACAACATACTTGTTTTAGACCTTTAGTTACTTGAGACCCTTCTGTTAAACCGTTTTTTGTTTTCACCCTAAAAGTTATTCCTTCGTACAATTTCTTTAACGCCTGGATAACACGCTATTAATATTTGTTTGGTTTAATGTTTTCCACGGCTTCTTTCTTTAAGTCTACATATAAAATGCGTACTTCTTGGTTGAACGTCAGTTTCTGTTTAATCACCTATGTGATAGCGAATAGATGGTCAACCGTCGACCTGCCTGCCCGAAAACAACCTTGTTCCTCTGCTTCAATGTCCGCGTATTCTGCTTCGATTCTATTTTTTATAATCTTGCCATATATTCTGCCTATTGTAACCGTAACGGATATACCTCGGTAATTTTCACAGAATGACTTTGTAGAAATATGTGCCCTTTTCCATTTCTGGGGGGCGTTTTCCCCATCTATACATCTTTGAAATAGTTTTGTGAAATATATATATATAGTTTTTCCGATCCATATTTGATCAGTTCTGGTACAATTTTTCCCGGGCCTCCTGCCTTATTACTTTTTAATTCTTTGCATATTTTTTGTACTTCTGTTTTCTATATTTTGACTGGTGATAGTATGATAATGATATTTTCTCTTGTACCTTTATAGTTCATAAATGTTGCTCTACTTACTGCTAGTAATTCTGAGAAATGATTGTCCCGTGTTTGGGATGTGATAGGTCTTTTTAGATCTATTCCACTCCACTTACATCAATCAGATATTGCAAAAAAATATTTCAAGCTTATGCAAGTTTAGTTAAACTGGATCTGGAAATTGGAAATTGTTTCACTACTTCTCGTATCTACCAAATGTTACTTTTTGTATCTTTGTTTGCAAAGTAAAAATGGAATACTGCAGTGTGTTCTTTCAAACTGTAACTTCGATTGTGAAATAATTCAAGGTATTTGACAATACCTAAAGCTTAGTTATCTTGAGCAAGGTAAAGGATTGTAATTATACGAATTGTTGGCATTGATCAACAAGACAATTGTTATGGTTTCAGTGTCGCTGTCTCAAGATCAGAGTTGAGTCGTCTTACGAACCTAATTTTATCGGAAAGAGAAATGGACCCTTGGTGCTCCAGCATTTCTACACGCTCAAGAATAATCTTTTTGTCGAATTTCATGGATGCCAAAATTTTATTTACCCAAACAGATCGGAACTAACCTAGCTCTTCGGGAACATGGTCAAAATTGCCGCCAAGATTTGAAAAAAGTAACAAAACAGGAGTTCGTTGTGGTTATGCTTTGCATTCCCAGATGTTTTCTACTTCAAAATACTTAGCAACTGGCCTAGTAGAATTTAAAATCAAAATAATTGTATTTATCTTCGACTGCATAATATAAATTTCTCAAAAAGGTGTGTCCTTACCATCCTACATCTCCGTCCGGATGGCGATCCCACAATAGTAGACACCAAAGAGTAATTTTTGAAAAATGTCATTTTAGTATCTTACATTGAATTTTAAATGAAAAGTGGAAAGCGGTGCACTTTAGGACATAACCCTAATTATAACTCAAGAATCTGCCGCATCAATACTTCCGTTCATTTCGGGGATACCCTGTATATTTTCTATCTTATTTGTTTATTCTTGGTTTTTATCTCTTTGAATTGACTAACTTTCCACAGCATACAAGTATTCAAACAATAATCTCTTTATATCGGGTGACCAAGGTCATAGATACAGACTTCTAATTTTCTTATTTCCGAACTGATTTTAATGAGATTTAATGAGGTTTCACCGGAAATAATATCAAGCTTCTTATTTTAAATGGAGCATCCCATATATTTAGATTCTACGGAAAATTCTGAATCCGTTATGCTAGTTTTTGTTAGTTTTTATTTCCATGGCTACTAAAAATTTGATTTTTTTATGCCTTAATCTAGACGGCTGGAATGCAGCCCAAACTATTTAAAATTAATCAATCAATTTTTAAATAGCGCTTCATCCGGACAAGTAGACCATGAAATCAGGCGTTTTTTACAGATTTAACTGATACCACTTTCAGGTACTTTTTGTCCGACTTTTATTGCGGAAAAAGTCTCAAATAATTGTCAACAAATCGGAGGCCAGCGTTGGACAGAAGGACTCTTTTACTTCAGGGATTCGGAAAAAATAATCTCACAAAGAGTGACAAGGGACCAATCTAAATTAGTTGATATAACGGTTGCCTAGACTAAAGAGTAATAATGTAAAAATCATTAGAAGACAGTTTTAAAAACAAATATAAGTTGTATTTTGTATATCATATTTGTATTTGTATTTTATGTATTTTTTTATTGTGTTTATTTAAAGAATATTTTGGAAATTAGAATTTAAATAAAATATCAATCTACAAACAACCTAAAAAGGAATCCCTGTGCCAAACACTGTAGGAGACACATCACATTACCTGAAACAAAAGAATGAAAAGCATAACAAGTAAAGACTAGTGTGTTTTTATTTTACGAATAATCCAAACATGTAAAAATATACCAAGTATCCCATTTAAAATAAGAAGGTTGATTTGTTTCCGATGAAACCGAAAAGACGTTAACGCTTTTAACATCTCGGAAAATTGCAGTTACTAACTATAATATTTTACAAAAAGCGCCCGAGATTGTAGCTCTTTTATTTATCATTGCACGCCCAACAAACTATACAGGGTATTTTAAAAATGAGTCCAAATATAAACATAGAGCTTTTTTGTTTTGTAACTTTTTTTCCGAAAGTGCAACGTTTTCGAGATATGGAGAGTAAAAGTATAATTTAAAATTTCTTTTTTTCTCGATATTTCAAGAAAAATAAGAAATCTTCATGGACGTTTTTACATGTTTATTACTCTAAGGTCTCTACTAGTTTACGCGGTTTTGGGCTTGATATCTACAATTCAGAGGCGCAGAATTGTTGGTGGATTAGCCTCTACACTAAAGAAATCGTTACGCCACTGAAGAATTAAAATCTTTTGTTTTCGAAATCAGCAATTTGGAACGGAAAATAACTTTTGCTCTTTTCCGTAGAATGCAATTTGTTTCAGTAAAATTGGATTTTTCAAAGCCTTTTTCAAGTCCAACGGCCTATGATAAAGTCATGCGTCGTCTCGAAGACAGTATGCAATTGTTGGCATGGCATTCCTCGGCAACAATTAATCATTTTTTGTTATATTATTCTGTTTCCTAAAGTTTTTGAGATACGGGGTGTTGAAATTTCTTGTTTTTAGTTAAACTTTGACACCCTGTACATCGAAAACGGTGTGTTTTAGGAAAGAAAGTTATATGACAAAAAAGGCTTAACTTCTGTCGAGGAATGCGATACAAATAATTACATGCTGTTTTTGAAATGACGTATGGCCTTTGAACTTGAGAGGTCTTGGAAATTTCGTTTTTGTTAGAAAACGACGCCTTCTACGAAAAGAATGCAAGAGTAGCTTTTTGTTCCGAATTGACAGCTGATTTCAAAAATAGACATTTTTTAGTGGCATAACAATTTTCTTTAGCATAGGGGCTATCCCCTCTCCCTACAGTTATCTCTCATAGGAATAGCAAATGCAGAACTACGTAAATAGTAGACACCTTAGAGGCCAGCTGGTATGTTCCAAATTTTATTAGAATTTGTTTATAGATAAAGAAATTATAACTCCATACTTGCGGCTTTGGTCACCTTATACTTGCGTCTACGACTAGAGAGGGCTTGAAATCTACTTTTTGAGTTATCTATATATAGCAATTTTATAGATAGCGCTCAAACTGGTACCTGGTACTCTTCTTTCTCGTGATCACATTATTATTTAATAAATCATGGACTCTCAGCGCTGTGTTAGCCGTTGCTACACCTGTTATTCGGGCAATTTAAAGTAGGTAAAAAAAGGGTCGTTAGATTATTTATTTTTCTCGATTTTTGTACAACACCTTTTGAAGTAACAACTATCAGCCATTGACTTCATCATGATGATCCAACCATCGCCGATCCCAGTAATCTCCATTGCCGTATCATCAATCACAATCACAGCAACCACCTTCACCGTTACCCTTTCAACCTACCAGTTGCAAATGTTGCCGCCATATTAATATATCAACACTTACATTAACTTCAGCATTCATCAATCAGCGTTGCTTTCTATGTATTCAACTTCACATTCCAACCAGAGATCTGCGTTTCAACATTCTCTTTCCATTAGGCTACAGGTGAGCTTTAAAGTTCCTAAAGCTTCTGCTTCCCTGGCGAAGTAATCATATCATTGAATGATGATGATGTGGAGCCATGGTGGAACAGACAGTGCAGACTGCGGCGATATGAAATTAAAGCGAGAACAACGAGCAAAGTTATTCTTTGATTTTGGGATCTGATTGACTGAACAACAACGAATGGATTGTCTACAATTGGTTTTTGACAATAAAGCACAATTTCGACCATTATATGTGTAGAATTCCGCAGGTATCGAAAAACACACCGACAGGCCTTCTACAGCAGTAGTCTCAGAGAATGTTGCCTGCAATACAGAAAATGGTAACCGATAACAATAATGTTTGCTAACCTCAAAATAAAAGAAGATAGAAATAAATATTTCGCCTGAACGGCTGGCGTCCAAATAGCCGCATCCCAATGGTCGCGCCCAAGCGTCCTCCCAAACCATAAACTCACATCATAAGCATCTGCGACCTTGTAATTGATGTGTTTCTACAACTTCTGGTTTTTTCATCTTTTCGTAAGCCCATAACTGAGACACACTCTAGTTTGCGATAGACTTCAATAATAACCGGGGAGCCGATCCCTATGCCGACTTCAAGAATGTCATCAATTCAATCTCTTTAGCTTATCGCTAGCCAAACCCAATGTTATCTATAAATTCTACCATCAACTCAAACATTCCCAGTAATTTGCCCACTCACATAAATACTAACATTTCAGTCATTTCCAACAATGAAAGTAAACTCACTATCCCAGAATATGAATCCGCATGAGAACATCGATCCTGTATATGCTCCTGGAGTTGTCGTGGGATCCCTCGAGACCCTTCCCTGCCTATAGGTGTTTCTGGGAGGAACTTCTGTCTTTTTCTTTTCTTTTTGTCACGCTTGCTCTTCACCATCCTCTGCTGTTTGTTGACAAGTAGTTGATTTCACCGATTTTAGCAAGATCGTCATCACAACGAGAAGATCATTTATGACACATCCCCAAGTTGGAAATTGCACTTACTAGCACTCGTTTTGCTTAGCTAAGCGGGACACTCATTGTTCAGTTCCTCGCTCACCTCACCCGATGGGAACATTGACGGGAGCCACAGACTTTCAACCGACAACTTCGACCACAACAGGCTGAAGAGGAGTTACAGCCATAATGATGATGTTGATGGTGCAGGCTGCGTTGCCCCTGATTGATCGGTTTCGACGTTTATTTTTATTTTTTTTATATTTCGGGAACTCAGCAGTTAATAAATTAGAAAAGAGAATGTTTATTGATTTTACAGTATGAAGCTGAAGATTCTTGATTTTTGATTGTTTTCGTTATGGACGCCTCCTAAGCATCGCGAGAGTCCAGGGGAGTTAGCTACGACAATATACGTTAGAGGTTTAATGTTTCGCTGTGGTTTTAACGATTCCTCCCATACGCAACAACAACAGTCAAGTTTTTTTCATCATATAATAACGTTAAAGTGACTGACCATTCACGATACGCTCCCGATCTGGCTATTTTTTAGCCTCAAGAAACA
Organism: Ignelater luminosus; assembly: GCA_011009095.1. Lineage (NCBI taxonomy): Eukaryota > Metazoa > Arthropoda > Insecta > Coleoptera > Elateridae > Ignelater > Ignelater luminosus. The sequence goes on from VTPC01090987.1 coordinate 54,738, forward strand.
TTTACGTGGTCATTGTTTTTTATTCGAGGATGAGATTGAAGACGTTCTATTGGAAAATAAATGGCTCAAAGCTTTTCATCTTTGGTAGTGGTCTTCAAAAATACATCAGATTATTTTGACCAAAGGAGCTTTCTTAAACTTTCACAGTCATACCTTCTTCCTATATCTCGGTAGTTTCAGCGTGGCCCTCGTAGTAAGGGTATACTTTTATGAGAATATTTCTACCTTCCCCACTACTTAGTTAATCTCGACATATTTGCAAAATATGAAAATGAATTCAAAAGAAAAGAAAATTAGGTTTGATATTAGAGAGGAAACCACATCTAAAAATAGATTTTCTTATTATTCTCATACATTTTCGCTTTTTTCAAAAAAGAGATTTACTTTTACATTTTCAATTTGCTCGCTTAAACTAATTATGTTAGAGAGAACGTTTCAACGAACGCATCTCAAACACAAAAAGGATGTTTTCTAACCCTTTTAGTCTTTCAATTATAATTTCTAAATTAATCTCGTTTTCCCTTTGAACTAAATAAGTTTAACAAAGAACTTGATTATATTCAAATCTTAAGCATCACATGCTTCATTACAATTCCCTCCCATTCATCTTTTCATAAAAAAGGGCTCTTTAAAATTTACTGTGCACATGAAAGTAAAACTGAAACGAACATGAAAACGTTGAATATAATTCAAGTATCTTTTTTTATAGCGATACGGGTCATCTCAGAAAGCGTATAGATGTCAGAAGTAAATTCGCATTAGACGCGGCCGGCTGGGATCCTCACAAAAACAATGTAATAATAATCCATGGATTTAATGGAACTCATATGTCATCTACGATGAAGCTACTACGCAAAGGTACCGACTGAAATTTATATCAATTTCTAAAACTTTACGATCGATGTCGAAACTTTTAAGGAAAGTTTCTAAATATCTAGTGCGTAATCGAATTTGTTTTAGCATACTTATCACGTCGTGACTACAATGTTTTTATGGTCGAGTGGCATCCTTTAACTAGATTTCCCTGTTATGTATCATCCTTATCAAATATGAAATTAGTATCACAATGCGTTGCTCAATTATATGCTTATATTATGGATTTAGGAGGATTAGCCAGAAAGACCACCTGCGTTGGGCATTCTCTTGGAGCCCATATTTGTGGAATGATGAGCAACCATCTGCATGTCAAGCAGTACAAAATCGTCGGTGAGATTTAAGAGAAATATTTTTATATTAAAAGAGGATAATAATAATAAATAAACAAAATATTAAATTCCTGAGGGAGATATGAAAATCAATCCCATCCCCCTTTCCGTCGTTCATGCCGCAAAATTTATTTACCAAGTTATGAAAGTGAAATGAACACTAAACAAGATATATTATATTCCAATAACAGCTTCTGTTTATAAAGTTTAATTAAATATTCAACTTCCTCCTATTCGTTCATAAAATTCGTTCGTGCATAACGGTGAAAGGCGTGTGGGGATGATGTTTATTATTATTAGTACAAAAGGGTTTTCTGGCGGAAAAAATTTAATCTACATTTAACCACGATTATTATATTTTTAATCCGCTCCCTTATCATGTACATTTTAAACTTTTTTTAGGTTTAGATCCCGCTCGTCCTTTAGTCCAGCGATTCGGAGACAGACAATTTAAATTATCACGGGAAGATGCTTACCAAGTAGTGGTGGTGCACACGAATGCTGGAATTTTAGGTGAATCTGGCTTAATTGGACATGTCGATTTTTGTGTCAATGGTGGGAAAGTACAACCTGGATGCCATGGACATCCGATACGTAAGGATAACTTTCTATTTCTATCACACATATAGTAACAGTCTAACTTACATTGGATTTGTTAAAACAAAATTAACCTTTCCATTTTGCTCTATATAATATTTTACACAATCTTCCTTTATTGTTAGTCCGAACAAACACATAATCGTTCCTATTCAATGTGTGGGTTATGGTGGTAATGAGCAGTCGGTTCAAGACATTATTCAGAAAACTTCTAAACTTTTGTTTGTAGATTTATTGTAATGTGAAATAGATTTGAAAAACCATCAATAGCTTGCAATAATAATCTTGTAACTGTAGAAGCTGAAAAATGACAACCTTAATATAAATCAAAGGAAGGATGCAGTATTAGAATTTGATGGTGAAACAAAATTTTTGATTTATTAGTTGAAAGCAATCATCAGTAGATTTAATCAAAGTTACACACGGATTTGACCTCCACGGTACTGTTGTGAAACAAATCTACCTTTAAAGAACATTGTAAACATTTTTGAACATTTACGCTATATTAAACTTACAGATCATAGTTAGGAATTTTCTATACCATAGGTACTTTTCAATATATGAAATTCATTATCTATCTCAGTGCATATAAATCCGTATTGTAAAGCTTTGAAACGATTCGCCAAATAAGAAGCGGATAATAATAATAGTCTACTATCATCAACCAATGCTGTTTTTTATCTTCCCTGAATTCGCCGCTAGAGTACACGGCAACATGGGCAAAATTTAAATTGTAAATTTTTTTTCACTAACGGAAAGAGATAAACAAGTAGTGCCAATAGATTTGTAAACAGGAAACCATCCTATGTTTTTTCCATGCAAAAATTTTTCTGTGAAAAACAAAAGATTATGGCCTATTACAGAAATTACAAAAAATTCATTGATCGCCACAACCCTCATGTATCAGCAAGAAGTTTAAGCAAGATTGGTACAGGCACAGTTCGACCTTCTTTTGTTTTTTCACTCCAACCTTTGCATTTCAGAAGGAGTGCCTTTCTCCTGTATATCTCTAGAACGCAACGTCTCATCAAAATGGGACTTTTTTGTATGACCTAGCATGTGAGCGGGTCCGAACGATCTTTCTTTCCGAAGAATTGAATTTTAACCACCTGTGAACCATAGTAGTTGTCCGGGATCACGGAAATCGAAGAAACTCAACCGCCTCAAAACAATTAAATGTAGTGTGGTAGAATTTCTGTGTACTGATAGCATTTGACGTCCTGAAGAAGAATCCAAAGAAAACGTTGCAAAAATCGATCAGCAAATGTTTGGTATTCATTGGATACCGCAGGCGTTATGCTGGTCCGTTGCTCGATTGACTGTTAATAGTGAGCCGCATATCAGGTGATTCATCTTGAAATACGAGGATAAATTGAAAATTCTCCGGCCTAGACAAGAAAATAAAAGAATATCGCGTAAACATTAATTCTATTTTTCAACGTAATCCCCGTCAAGTTTAATGCACTTGGTCCACCTATGTTCAAGTGTTCCATCCCTATAAGACCTTTCGTCCAACTGGTCAAAATAGGCGTTTGTGGCAGCAATCACATATTCATCGAACTCGTACTTCTTTCCAGCATGAAATTTTTTCAAGTTTGAAAATAAATTAAAATCCGAGGGAGCTAAGTCCGGCGAGCAGGGTGCATGGGGTACCAATTCAAACCGCAATTTATTAATTTTTGCCATGGCAATAACTGACTTGTGGCAGGGTGTATTATCCTGGTAAAACAGAATTTTTTTCTTTGCTAATCCGGGTTGTTTTTCTTGAATTTTTTCTTTTAGCTGGACAAGTAGGGTAGCATAGTATGCCCCGTTAATTGTTTTGCCCTTTTTAAGATAATCCACAAAAAGAATACCTTGGCATCTCAAAAAACTGAAGCCAAATCTTTTCCGGCCGACGGAACTGTTTTGGCCTTTTTCGGAGCAGGTTCTCCTTTGGCAGTACATTGCTTCGACTGCTGCTTCGTTTCTGGGGTATAGTGGTGAATCCACGTCTCATTCACTGTACTAAATCGTGACAAAAAATCTACTGGATTGCGTTTAAATAAGTCCAAACACTCCTCCGAAACCGTTTTACGTATTAGCTTTTGCTCCAGTGTGAGCAGTCGCGGCACCAATCACGCGGATAACTTTCTCATCCCCAAAACTTCAGTTAGTATATAATACGTCCGCTCTGTTGAAATGCCTGCAGTATGCACTAATTCCATCAACTTCAAACGTTGGTTATTCAAAACAACTTTGTAAACTTTTTCGATAATTTCTGTTGTGGTGGCTGTTTTTGGCCTTCCTGGACGCGGTACATCTTCTGTGCTGTTGCGACCACGTTTAAAATCCGCAATCCAAGTTTTAACTGTGGTATACAAAGGGGAAGATTCGCGTAATGTGCCGTCTAGCTCAGCGTTTATTTCTTTTGGGAATAAACCCTTAATATGAAAATATTTAATAACTGCACGAATTTCAACTTGCTCCATTCTTACGGCTTGCAAGACTTTAGCAACCTTGATAGCCTGTCAAACAATTATTATTTGACAGAAATTTTTGTTATTTCACAGCCAGACTGATAAATCTTGAAACAATATAACGCCGTAAAAACATCGCGCAAATTTGTATCCTATCTGGATTAGGCCGGAGACTTTTCAATTTATCCTCGTATAGGATCTATAAATGGTAACGAAAGTTACAAGAAGTGTTTTGTAGAAAATCTCGCTATTTTGGTGATGCAAATCGAGGAATCTTTTGCAATTTATTACAAAAATTTGTTGAAAGGTTTTTAAATAAGAACATTTGAACGTCGTCCTGTGGGTTGTCTAGCCCTATAAAAGTTATAAAAACGTGCAAGATTGCGTTGTTTAATCTCGGTTATCACACGTTATCGAATAAAATCCTTCCAAGGTAGCATCAAGAACTTTTTTTCTATATAAAAATATATCTTTAATTGTAAAAGAAATTTTAATAATCGTTCAAGAAGTAAAATTGGAAAACTTTACATAGCGGAGATTATAAGACAGTTGGAACGGCCGGAACTGGCTTAGATTCGATTTACCAGTTTTAGAATACACCACCAAACCATTTCGGTACTGCCTTCAAGGTGCCGAAAAGCTTTAAGTCAGCACTGGAGATTACATTCTTTGTCCGGTATCCTTCTTTCGCGACTCTTCTTTACCACTATCAAGTTTATTGACGACTGTTAGGTTAATAAGAATCTATCTTTTATTATTGAATATGATTATGATACAATAACATTCCACGTTTTATTGGATAGTTAAGTATTGGAGTACATAAATGCTATTGGCAAAAATCATCAACCAACAGGTTGCGCTAGACTTCTTCAAAATGTATGAAAATGACGAAAAAGGGGCTAAATATCAGCTACAACCAACATTGCCATATATAAGTGAATATAAATATCTAAATCTGAAGATTGATAACACTTATGAGTTACGACTGTTTGTGATGATATGTTCTACTGTTATGACAACAGTGTGATCACTCTTACACTAGTTCTTTGAATTCCCTATAGAGGTCGCAACGATAATGTTTTTCTCCAATAGATCTGGCATTAATGTTTGTGTCCACGAGCTAGGGGTGTCTAATTAGAAAATACATCGATGTTTTTTTCGATGCAATACATCGTGGCTATGCACCGATATTTTCCGATGCATCGGTTAGAAACATCGATGTTTTCTCAAAATCGAGTACTTTTTTAAACATTGCATCACAAAGCTGTATTCAGCCCCTGACACTCCATACAAACCACAATTTTTGATTACCTATTACTCCTACAACAGCACTATCGTCCGCACGTTTGTGTGTTAAAGGATGTTCAAGGAACTAAGAAAAAAAACGACATTACATGCGGAACCTTCTCTGATTCAGTTGTTATTTATTAAGAAAAAAGGCAAAATTACAAAAAATACCTACAAATAATATGTGGATCTTAGATATTCGTGCGTACTGTTCATTTAAATTAAACAACTTTTACCATGGCTCCTGCAAAGGTGTGGAAACGTCGGGAAACCTTGTAAGCCACAAAAACAACGATAAATCGAATACAAATAAGTCGCATAACTAACCGTAAAAGTTGTTTATTTTCAAAGTATAAAAAATAAAATAAAAATCATCCACAATCATAATATAGAAATTCCGGTATTAAAGTCCTATACCCAGTGTTCTTGAGGAAGACTTTGCAAAAACAAAAGCTTATTTAAACGTTTACCTTTCAGTCTGTTTCGTTGCTGATTTACAATTTGTGCTGCTTTCGAAAATAATCGTTCAGATGGTACTGAAGTTCCCACCATAGTCAAGTATTTATATGCAATTGTATGAAGTTTAGGAAGCTGAATTTTCAGATCATTCCAAATTTCCAATGGATTTTCATTTAGTCTTCCTACAGGACTACGCAAGTAAATAGACAGCTCGTCAGAAATAGCATCGTCAGACTTCGCCGTTTTCCAACTCTTGTGGACTAATTTGTGGTGATCATCCCACAAAGAAAAACTGTTTTCTGGTTTGTCAGAATGATCTGAAGAATCAGATTCCACAACCTCATTTTGTATTGTAGCTTTCATAAATTCTTTGACTTTTGCCACAGCCGAAGAGCAAGCAATTGGGTCCGTAAAATGCATTTTTTTAAACCTCGGATCCAATATCGCGGCTATAGCAAGGGAAGTCACTCTCTCTATAACACCCATTCTCTTGTCAATCTCTTTAAGTATCACTGACTGCAATTATTTGGCAAGAGATTCTTCGATCTTAAGAGGTTTAATTTTCAAAAGCAGGCAATGGATAAGTGGTATTACCTTACTGCTAGTGCAATACTTATCAGCTGACACTTCTTTAGTTGCATCTTCGATCGGTCGCAAAACTTGTAAGACCGAAGAAAGAATAGACAGTTCTGACGCAGTAAGCATCGGTGGTGCGTTTTTGTAACGAATGATTATGTCATTAACGATAGTGCGAAGTTCCAAAAATCTTTCGATCATATGATATGTACTATTCCACCTGGTCGGGACCTCTTCAATCAATTTCTTTCCTTCTGGGTTGCTTTACGTAATTCGTTACTGGCTATGTTGCTCTGTTTGAACCATGTCACAATATCTTTTACTTTCGTTATCAAGCTTCGCAGCTCTGTACACTGTTGCATAGAATTTTGTGCCACTAAATTCAAACTGTGGGCGAAACATGGTATATGTTTTTTTTCCAAAAGCCAAATCGATGGCCTTTACCATGTTGGCTGCATTGTCCGTCACTACAGACGAAATTTTATCTCTGTCAATTCGCCATTCAGTACAAGTTTTTAGCAGCATTTCAGGGATGTGTTCTGAAGTATGACGTTCATTTGACTGGTACAATCCAAGAGTAATTGATAATAGTTCATTACCAACACCGAAGTGTGCTGTTATTCCTAAAAAACTTCTCATACTCATTGTTTCTGACCACATGTCAGTAGTGAAAGTAAGATTTTCTATATTTGACAATTTTTCTTTGAAGACTGTTGATAGTGCTGCGTATTTATCATCAACCCATCGCGTCAACGTCGTCTTGCTGGGAAGTTTATAATGTGGTGCAATAACTTTAATCAAATTGCGAAAGCCTTCATTTTCGACAATTGTGAATGGTTAATTATCTTTACATATCATATAAATTAAGGCACTATTTATTTTTAAAGCTTTATTACCACTCGCCGAAAAAGCGTAAATTTCTTCAAAACTTGACATGATGGACTTTTGACGTTTTGGCGCCGGAGGAACAGGAACATTTCCTTCGTCTTTAAAAGAGTCAGATATTTTATCAGCATCAGCTTCTTCAGTTAATTCCATTACATCAGCAGAGCTCGTTGATGGTTGCACATCAGCAACTGTAGTGACTGATTGCGTATGTTTATTTATCGTATTGCTATCGATGTTGGAATTTTTCGAACTTTGATTATTTAACTCTCGAAAAGCAGCCTTATGCACATTTTTTATATGACCTATTAAGTTGGTTGTATTGCCACAAGATTTAATTGATTTTTGACAAAGTTTACATTTTGCAGAGTTACTGGCTCCTTCAATTTTATCGTAGAACTTCCACACGCAACTCTTCTTGGAAGGTGCCATCGTTTTGCGTAATCAGCCTGAAAAAAAACAGTTAATTCATTAAAATAACTGAAGTCGATAAATTCATCAATCGATAATATCATATCTCTAATCCTCACTATCTATACTATATTCAGTGAAGCAAAAGAATTTATGTAAACAAACAAAAAAAAGATTTGTTACAGTGTCGCTTTTTAATCCCGATATGAAGGCGGTATTTTAAATAATTATATGGGATTATTTTCGAAATGAATCGAATGACATATAGAAATAAATTTAAAAGTCATTATTTTAATTTTAGAAAATTAAAACAGTGTATTTACAAAAAATCAAATTACGAAAACTACTCAAAATATTTTATAACAATAAGTTGACCTATAATATAAATCATTTGTGTTGGGAAGTATCTTACAGATAACAAAGTATCTTCTATTTATTTTGTCATTCAGTAAATTATGAATTATCAACTGTTACTCTTGTTCACGAATGAATAAATGAGTTATCTTAACCTTACTTTATTATTTTACTTACCTGTTCAATAGAACTTGTAAGAAGACGATGACATTTTACTCTAATGAGTATATTATATCTAAATCCAATCCTACTTAGTTTTGTAAAGTGTGCACATTCACGATATTAGTTTAGTAAAAACAAATCTGATTTAACGTTTTTATTCAAAGATCACTGACACCACAACAGATGAACAGATCAACAGACCAGCCAGAGACAAAACAAACGAACGAACATTTTTTTTTCTCTCTCGCTCAGTGCTGCCAATGTCAATCTTTAGATACTTCCTAAGCGCCACCAACGAACAAAAATAAAGGTTTAATTTTATAACTTCAAACTTGTTCGAAATCAACTGAAACAATAATAAGTAGATATAATCATTAGCTGGTAACCATTGATTCGATGTTTTACGAAAATACATCGATACATCGAGTAAATCAACAGCTTTTGAAAGCATCGGATCGATTCGATGCATCGTACTATAAACATCGAGTGAGTTCGATGCATTGATGTATATCGAATATCCCTACCACGAGCTATAATCCCGCTGACGCATTATCAGCAGGGTGATTGGGCGCTGTCAGTAATTACTAGTTTGCAATCGAGTGCTACCAATCATCCAGAAATCTTATTCTGCCAATGCTTGTGGACGCAAGCAATTGCTACCAGATGCTAAAGATTCACATACAGTGGCTCAAGATATCGATTGAAATATAAGCATGTGAGGAAGACATTTGCTCTGCAATGTTAATTATTACAGCGGACGCCTTTGCAAATTGTTTCTCAGACTAATTTCTTCTACATCGAAGCAGCTAGAAAATACTATATAGTAATTCACCCTTGTATAAATCCTACTTGATAAAAACTTAAATGTAACTTTTTCAGGTCGATCAAGATGTAGCCATTTTCAAAGTGCTTGTTATTTTGCCCAAGCCATTAGAGATAATAGACAGTTTCATGGTCAACCATGCTCGTCGTCATGCCCTAAAAAATTCTCCTGGGGATCGGAACCTGGAAAGCTCGTAGCGATGGGACCTGATATTCCCATAACGTAAGTTATTTTCTATTTGTAAAAGTAACAATTTTGCAAGAATAAGACGTTGTTTTTAGGGCAAGAGGGCAGTACTGTATTAATATAGAACACAACAACGACTGTTCCGTCAACTAGTTTATCTCTTCTATTTTCTAATATTATGTTTGCCATTTATTTATTTATTTATTTATTGTTTAACGTTAAATACCTCATTGCTTGTAGTACAACTTTTGTTGTGAAATAAACAAATATATTACGTACACTATGGATTTATAACAAAGATTGTAGCATTCAACTCTTCGATTCAGTTTTTAATGTATAACCGAAGTCACGTAAGAAAGAACTTCCAAGGCATTCCGTAGCCTCTTGTTCGTGTATTGCCGTTGACCCGAGTAAATTTGAAATAGGAGATACTATTCATGTTGAAAACATTAGTTTTCACGGCGTCGTTATTTAAAAGGATAAAACATCTCAATCAAGTCACAAAAAATGGAAACCAAACAAATTATATAAAGAATTTTAACTAAATATCCTACATGATATCCAAAGAAAGTAATACGTTAAAATAATCGTGTCATAAAAACTGCAATTTTCAACATGAACTACGTTTCAAATTTCAAGCACGAGCGTCAACGAAGGTAAACGGTTATGCACGAACATAGGTTTCTGTCAAAGCGTTTGACTATATGACGCAAGAATACGGTAGAGTTTGTCCTTGTTGTTGTTCACTTCCAGAAAAGAAAATTAACAATATTGAAGCTCTTTTGACCAGAAACTGGAGGACTTTCCCGCAGACGGGTCTCCGTATCCTCCTCGAATAGTCAGAGTACTGCTCCCAGATATGCAACCGCTTTGACAAGATATCCGAAAAACGAAAAAAAAATTAAAAGGAAAAAGAAGGCCTACAAAAAAAAGGAAAACAACCGTCAGGGTCCAGAAAAACAAATTCGAGTCAAGCATAATTAGAATACAAGAAACAAAAAGTAGCTAAAAACAAATCTTACCAAACTTGGCGTGTTGCCTTGATAGTGGATCAAATCGGCCCAGATTACTTTAATCCGCCAAAAACAACGAAAGATTAACGCAGGAAATGCACTAAATAGTTAATTAATTTAGTGGTCTAAACGCCCTAATCCGCTACTAGCAAGAAAAATATTACTCAACGGTGTAGGACGACGATCGTTCAGGTTCTCTTTTTCTGCAAAGCGATAAAATGATAAAAGTTTTGAAAAGACCAACAACACAACCTGATAAAGATTTATTGTAGAAAGTGGAATTAAAAGGAATTTATTTTGCTAAAGTTGAACACGGACATAGATTGGATAAATTAATAACCCAACGAAAACTTGACCAAAAATGGCTAAAGGGCAATTGGCCTAAAAATCAGCAGCAGTAAGACATCCAGCGCCCCAGCAAAATAAAACCTGGGTGCCAGTATAGCATGAGCGAGTTGCCCCACTCTAAAACCTTTCTGGATTAAGGCACTAGAGTACCGACAATCAAGTCCACCTGAAATATCAATAAACCCAACCCCGAATGAAAACACAAAAGATAAAACGGCCTTTTTGAAACCCGGAGAGAAGGTTAACCCTCCACATCAAGAGGATCAGACGATCAACAAGAAGCTTCCATAAACCATCGAAGCATCATAATTCCACTTACACCAGGAGAAGCTCACAAGACGGTTCTCCCACTGTAAGGAACCAACTGTTTAATGTGGAATGTCTAACCACACGGGGAAACGTGAAAGAAAAGAGAAAAGTAGGGAATAGAAGATAGCACAGAGGAGATAACAAAAAGCGAGAGGTCAGGCTCCGGGACAAAAAGATGACGATCACATGGAAAGAGATAGCAGGCAACACAAGACCACGATAGAGGTCGGGAAGGTATGCTCAGAAAAGAAAATATGAGCACCTCTCTAAGAGAACCAGACCGGTTCGGTTCACGGAAAGTGATGAGATGGAAAATTCGCAAATGAGACACTCTGCCCAGGAGACCCACAATACCCTGAACGTGTCCTAAACATTGGATCTGGAATACATGAAAACATTGTCAAATCACACAAGATAATGAATCGCGCCAACGTTATCTCGAACATCTACTTCAAAGCAAAAGAATCCACGAAAAAGTAAAGAGAGAAAAAGAATCATTTTAACCATACATATATCCAAGCCATATCAATAGAAAAGCATAGTTGAGTATTCACGAAACCTACAACCTATCATTTGCAGAAAATACAGGAAAATGAGCTTTAATATTCTTCACATTCCATACACTAATTTTTTCTCTATCATCAATAATCTGATAAGTGATAAGTGAAATCTTCCAATTTACCACAAAGGGGTCAACAAATTTCGTCGTAAAATGCTTTATTAAATCAGATAGTACTGCGTTGCGTCTGTAAACTCACCTACGTTGAACTGTACAGGACGATGACGTAGATCATACAGGCGTTTAAACCTAGCGTATAAGCCTCAGTAAACCTGCGTTGTACCTCTTGAATAATAACTGATAGAAATTCCGTTTTGGTGGCTCATGCTGTTTTTCGTCCTCTCTACCAAGAGTTAACGTTGTGTAGTGATCTTCAGAACCCACGTGTTCTCTTCCGAAGTTAACAAAAAATGGCGTAGCATTTTTTGTCTCATGGATAACCGTTCTAATGACGCAAGTGAAAATCGAACCGTAACAGTATTTAAAAAAATTGTGAGTGGTGTAGGGTTGCCAGGCATCCCGTATAGAGGGTGGAATTTTTTAATTTACCTATAGCAGTTCAATAAATACCTGGGCTACTGCAGTCATTTCATTAGGATAAAGAGAGGTAACTTATGACAGGTTGATTGTGGAAAGTTTATTATACGATAATGAATTTAGGACCTAAGCTAAAAATAATCTGTCTATGCAACCCCTTTATGACAATTTAACAAAGAAGAAAGCGAGTAGTTGGGCAGTAGAACTTTGCTGGTACGTGCTGTCTCATTTCTACTCATGTAAAATATTATTTCCTTTTACTTGCTCTTATGTATTTGTGCATTGGTACAACAAACCCATCCACTCTGTATACTTGTCGGGGCGATAAAATGTCCCATATTTTAAATTCGGAGACCAAGGAGGACCTCTTTTTTCCAGCTTTGAAGCCTAAAAGAGGGAAAACCGTGTTCACTTCGAAACCAACGGCAGACTTCTCGCATCGACTTCGGAGTCCAAGAAAGACCCCGTGTATTAGCTTCCGAACCCGGTTTTTAAAAAAACACCATAAGACACATACAATATTATTTTAGATGAGATTCCAAAAGCTTCATTGTCATTTAAATGCAAATATGTGCTCTAAGACGTACGTAATAAAAATATCATGGCGTACTTGAGGTATTATACCCGAACATACTATACTATCTAGATCTAGAATAAGTATGTGCACCTTGCATTTGTGAATTTGTGTAACAACATGAAAATTTAGAACTTACCTTTTAAAATGCTTGGCATTCTTCACAGACAACTACAATCGTTTACTATCACTATTTAGATTAATCTCAGTAGATCACATAACGGATAAAATACGAAGTCTCTCACAATATTTCATTGCAAAATAATAAATTTTACCATTGGTTTTTATTATTATATGTTAGTTTTCAGGTATGTGAGAAGAGTTGTGAATTGTGCTTCAATTATAATTTTTTTAACATGTATGTAATTCCGCAAAGTAAATCTAAATAAAATAAAGAAAATGTTAGAAGACGTTTTTAAGAAAAGCACAATTAGTAGTTGGCACTTTTACAAGGAATAACCTTTTAGTAAATTCATGCTTTAAAATATTCACGCACAAACGTACACGACTCGCACTAAATATTAAGAATTAAAAAACTCCAGAATATTTCATACAACATAACCGAAGAATTTTAAAACCGTACAACTTACTTACGTAGTTGAATTTTTACTCTTTTGGGATGGCGTCACAATTTTCCTTCTCGTTTTATCTTTAATTAAACAATAGAAATAGAAAACAAAACAAAACAGGCATCACATTTATTAATTGACAGCTTGAACATCGAGACAGCATTGACAGCGCTTTTACGTTTTTAGTTATTTTCAGGATTGTAAAGCGTGTTTTTAATTTAGTCTAAACCATACGTAAATGGTAAAAATTCGACTTGATCAAGTTTGAAAATGTGATGTCAAATTTAGCCCTGAGCTGAGCACAAGCAAAGCAGTGTTGTTCAACAAGCGTTAACACGCAAACTCCTTAATCCCATAATAGACGACTTTTGTTCTTCGTTGTTACACGTTAAGATTGCTTTGATTTTTTTTCTTTTATATATCTTTAGACACTTGTCAATGTCATTTTTGAAAGATGCAGGATATAATCCGTTATAACGATGTTTCTGGGTCGTATATGGCTGTGGCAGATGACAGTTTGAGTATTTTAAACCGTCTATTAACGCTATTAACTCTGCTTGTAAAATCTTTTTGACACTTAATGTACTTTAAGGTTATGATCTTAAGGTAGGCATTCACGCACAGTCGGCCTGCAGTTCCAGGACTGTACGATCTGAACTGTCGTGCGCCACACGATTCAGTTTATCCAAACAACGCTGCCTTCAGTTCCTGAACTGACAGTTCTTGGACTGCAGGCAATCTCTGGATTTCACCATACATGCACATGCCCAACAAGAGTTTTGTCAGTCCTGGAGGTTCACACAGTGGTACACCCATGTTTAATAAAAATGTCAACAAACAAAAATTAGCAGCCCTTCTTGTAATTCTCTTATTTCAGGAACCGATAATTAAAGCAAAAAAACGTTTCTGCGTCAAAGACTTGCTGTTGGAACGTAAACGCAGTTTTTCATAGGATTTATTACTTTTTTTCGCGTCTATTCGAATAAGATCTACTTTTAATTTTCCATAAACATGAAAGTTGTCAATACAAATTAATAAATTCAGTTAAAATGGTCGTTTTATTGCTCGGATCTGCCATTATAAAAAGCCATGAAACAATGAGATTTACCAACTAATTAAAAGTTGGGGACTGAAGATTCGATCTGCAGGTTCTGTTCAATACACATCAGTTTTACATCCGTTCTAAATAGACTGCAGGTCTAAACCTGTCGACAGCCTGTGTGTGTATTGTAAATATTTAACTGCAGATATGCAAATTGACAGTTCCGAACTGCTGAACTGATGGTTTGATCTTATGCCATTGCCTTTTTTTTATAAATCTGTAAATCGATTATGATAGATTGTTTCACGAAAATTCCTATTTCTATATTTATTTATAAATTAATATTTTGTTATTAATTATAATCTTTGACATTCTTCTTAATTGACATTAATAAATGCAAAATATGAGAAAAATTTGATCTCTTTTTAACAAAGCAAAACTAATTGGTACTAAACATTTATGCAAAAATTTTTTTCAAAAAAAAAAGGAAAACACTTCCAACCTAATAAAATGAAAGCATGGCCTGTTACAACCCAGAACATCGTGAACGGAGTATAATGTTTGTCAAACTAACCATGAATTTAAATATTGTCATTTTAGCAGTGGGCATACGCCATGAATTTCACTTTACTTTTGCCAAAACAAAACAAAATGATAATTTACTTACAAGACTACCTAAACCAGTTTAAAACTAAAGACTAATTGTCATAAGCCGAGTACTAAAAGAAAGAACACCTCTGAGTTACATATTTAGCAAGTTTCACGCCGACATCTCACCTTGTTCTTGAAATATTAAAGAACAAGAAATTTTAACTGAAACTTTGACATCTTGAGAATAGTTGATTTGCAGACTTACATGTATTAAAAGCTTTTTCTAAATTTATTTTTAATCATATTGAATGCTCTTTAAATATTTAATCCT
>VTPC01090987.1:70024-100504 GCA_011009095.1 Ignelater luminosus
TTTTTTTGCGCCACCCTGTATTTTTCCCACCATTAGCTTTGGTATTTTGTAAACTATAAGTATTGAACTTAAGAGATATTATATGAAGTAAGTTAAATTAGAATCAAGTTGCCTATTTCACAGCTCAACTTATTGCTATTTTGTTTCTTCAAAACTTCACTAGATGTTGGTTTGAATTCTAATAATCCAAATCTGGGTTAAGTAGATATCAGAAAAAAAATAACATTTCCAATGCATCAAGTATAATCTTTTTACGATAAGTTTAAAAGGTCATCATACAACCACATAATGAAGAATTGTCAAATTACATTCTACACATAACATTAAATTAAATAGCAAAAAAAATCAGAAAGGAAAAAAACAGGAGAAACTTAAAAGAACTAAACAGCAGCAGAAACTCAGAATGTAAAGAATAGTAATTAACCTTCAAACTTCAAAGCTATTGGCAAAAAGCAGCTCGTCACCAATGTTACCTACATATGAAAAATTTACTAGATTCTATTATTTTGTCTGCACAACAATTTTAAACTATTGTTGACAAATCTGAATGTCTATGAAGTCATTTCAAACTCAACGTAAAATTTAATTTTTACAATAATATGAAACACAAAATAAAATTGTTAGGAAATTAACAATCATTTCACAATACACAACTAGACAGTTCTATCATAATTTTACATAAAACTTCCTGATATGTAACTTTTCTTTCCTTTATTCAATTGTGAAAATACAATAATTAACAAGACTTAACTTCTACGTTTAATACTTTCAACTTTAAAAAAATACATTTATAAAGGCACAGTATTTATAATCACTGTTTCACGTATCAGTCATAATTCTTATTTAACTAATAGTTATCAATCCTTCTAAGAGGAGATGGAGCTATATACTTAAGAAATTTTACAATGTTTACTAGTAGCTTAATCTCCAGTTAAAAGAGATTAATGAAACTGAGCAAAGAACAATTAAAAATTTAACAAACAACAAAAATTAAAAATTACACAACTTCATACTTATTTAAAGAAAAAACAAATTTATAAGTAAACAAAATAAGGGCTAGTTGTATAAAGCATTGCTTTTACCCAGGAGTAGTAATCATAATGATTCACTACCGGTAGCAGTGATTAGGCACTACCAATAATTGCTTGCTTGTTCTTGGATAAACATATCGATAGCTATATTCCATCTTTTTGATATTACTTTTCTCTACATAAAGATCATTTTCAATACAACAATTTAACTTCAAAAATACAAATGGCACACTGATGGGTGCTGCCAACCATTTCCAAAAGCTTATGAGGAAAAAGAGGCCATTTGCTGCTTGCTGCTGAGCAAAAGGATTGTTAGCTGACAAGATAGTGACTATATGCAAGGTATTCCAGAAAACACGCAGGTATCCTCTTTTTGCTTTACTTCTGTACTCACTTGAAGTACAGTATCATTTTTTGTGTACTGACTAGCTTGTACACAAAAATGACAACTGGTACTTAAGCAAGTGTGTGACTAGTACAAAAAGAGCAAACATGGGTGTTCCACTTTTACTGGGACACCGCATGTGATTCTTTGACATCTAACCAAGCAGAAATCAGGCTTCAATATTCAAGCCAAATTTAATCTAAAATGTGTTTTATAGTAAAACATGATTTCAAAAGTAGTGGGACAGAATAATTAACACTTTATGCAACCAGCCCCAATAGAGTATTTTGTTATGTACACAAGAAATCATTTAACAATGTTTACAGTAAAAAATTAGAATTCATCATGTATAATGTTCCAAATTATAGAATTGTAGGACAGATTCCACCGTGTATTATTAATGACAGCTATTGCATCAGCTATGTTGCCAAATCTGCATTATCTAAAATTCTTTATTAATAAATAAAATGTAATGATAATTTAAGTAACTATGGATGATTCTAATAAATTTAATAATTTTATAATAAATTACAATTAAATATTTTTTTAGAAATATAAATGATGCAAAATTATGTTTGTTGATTTATATTTTAAAATCAGGAGAAAACTGGCAACATGGGATGATATCAACAACCAATAAAAAACAAAATTCTGAGTTTTGCCATTTACCAAAATATAATGTTTGTGTCCATGAGCAGATAGTGTAAGACAGTGAGAAAACAAACAAATTATCACGTCAATCAACTAGGAATTTCTTTGTATTGCTGTCAACTTCACAATCACAAGAATAAACCATGGCCTATCCTACTCTATTATAATTTGCAAGAAAATATCTAAGTATTAGAAAACTTATATAAATCATGGAAACCCTGATAAACCTATGCACAAAAAACTTCCTTATAGTTACATCTTTCCTAAAATAAAAACTAGCTGTTGCTTTATTTTAATAAGTTGGAACTAATACAAATGTTGATGCTTAAGCGCTGTTAAATAAAATAATATCGCTCAAGCATTTCTTTATTTTGATGAATCTACGCTTGAATTCTAAGCCACAGCCTTTTGCAAGTCTGAAATCTAAAAGTAGCTTTCCATCCATGTTTATTATGTTGGCTTTAAAAACAAGTTGCATCTTTCTCTTGTCGACTGTTGTAATAGTAAACTAAAATATAATTAGACTTTCAGCGGCATTCTTTAACAATTTATGTCAACTATATCTTACCACTCCATAATGATCGGTATTCCATGTATAATGCAATCTATCTAAAAGTGATCCTAAAACTTCTACAGTCTTTTCACAGCTTGTCTTAACAAAGAATCTGGTCATACGTCTTATTAAATGTTGAAAATCGTTCTGGGAAAAAGAAAATGTTAATAATATAGACAGAAAAGTATACAGAAGGCAATATACCAACCTGTGTAAGCGGAGTCTGAGTAAACTGAATTTGTGAACTAATGAAGAGATCATCGTTTTGAATAGGTTGTGAAAAGCATACAGTCTCACGACTCTTGAGCAGTTCAGAAAGATTCTCTGGAACAGGTTTGGAGGATTTACAAGGAACTGGTTGTGACAAGGTAACGCCAGGAAACTCGATGTCTT
Source organism: Ignelater luminosus (assembly GCA_011009095.1). NCBI lineage: Eukaryota > Metazoa > Arthropoda > Insecta > Coleoptera > Elateridae > Ignelater > Ignelater luminosus. The sequence goes on from VTPC01090987.1 coordinate 73,038, forward strand.
TATGATTTATTAATACATTTCTGTATAATGGCTCATCTGGAACATCTGTTGCTTCATGTTCTGTCAAAAACCCTTAGATTAGTCATGATAAAAATAATTAAATAACTTATTCATTTATTTTGGCTTAAATTCATTTAATACAAAAGAATTTTTGTAACACCTCTGGTAAGTAGTTCAGTAGAAAAAAAACTTTATGATAAGCATGTTGAAGTTTTTGTGTCGCTTCCAATATTTATCACATGTACACTTCATGTTTGAGTTGCTTTCTGCTCTGTAGCAGTGACAAGTTACAAGGCCTCCCAAACACAGCAGTGTAAACTGTTATCATCTCTTATTGAAACAAGTTCCAAGTCTTGCTGCTCTGGTTTGTTATTAATACATTTTTGGGGATCTGCTGTTACAGTCTTTTAGCTAATGGTCATTGAATGTTATAAATAAAGATGGTAAACACTAAAACTGGTTTCAGACTCGTTAACTCAACAAAGAAATCCTTACTCTTGTTGATTATTAGTAATTTATTATTACTTATGACAATCCAATTTTATAGCTTAGCAGAACATATCTCACACATGAAGTGTATACTTTGAAATCTAAAACACTACATCATGACCATCTATCAACCGAAAATTATGATCAAGCATAACACATAACACATCCAAAATGGTAAATCATACTAAGGAACATTTGGTTATTGAAATCTACACATGTTCTGTCAAATAGTCCAGTTATTTATGAAAGCACACTCAGAGTTTGCTCTTTTCAATCTACTTTCTGAAGGTTGTAATTGTAGAGCGTTGTGTCACAGATGTTCGGAAATTTGTTTGCTCCTGAACCCACTCTGTTGAACTCTATACATGTCACTCTTAAAGAGTGCTCTGATTAAAATAACTGAATGTACCTTAGTGACAGAGTAAAGGTGGCATACTGTATTGTGAGAGTAATAAGCAATGAAATGGAGCAAAAGCTGTTTGCACTTTTTGACTACAAAGAACTAAAACATTTTAACTTTACAGAATTATTGGTCTTCATTAAAATCAAACTGAACCAATATACCCAGGGAATCCCTTTTGACTATTATTATACAGAGTCCAACCAAATATGAAAGAATTTTGCATTTTGTATGAAATCAATCACTGGAGATATGATTCTGATCATTCAAAGGGTGAGAACAGTGAGGTCATGCATTTTTCAAAATCAACCAGCTGGAAAACAACATCAATCGGTTTATATTTTCTGATTTTTTTAATATTTCTTATAATTAATTATTATGGTTATAAACAGAGTTAGGAGTTTTGTTAGCAGTGACAGGGTCACACTTTGCTAGTTTGTGGTTATGTTTGAAATAATGAACGTAGCTGTAACATGTGGTGTTTTAAAATTCGTTGAATACTAGTTCTACTAACACCAGATACAGTAGCCAATTGCCTCATACTCAACATAGGATCAGCAGCAACATGACCCAGAACTGTCACTTCCACTCTCCTTCATTTCGTACGAGGTTCCCAGTATTTCTCTTTTTATTGACCATGGATCCCGTGTAATCTAAACCTTTTTATGATCTGCAGATTTATCTGCATATTAATTGAACCAATTTGGTGTAACTACTGCACTTTTATCAATTTCAAGCTACTCGAACAATGCAGTTAGATCAATGATATATCATAAACATTATATTATCTAACACTTTTTATCCCAGTGATTATTTGAATCATACCATTCTCAGTGAGTGCTGGGCAAAATCCTTAGTCTGGTTATGAATAACATTTAGAAAGGCGAGACCGAAATCTTGAAAGGCAATTTATACAAATTTACAGATTGATAGGAATAATGATGCAAGTGTTTTATATTCAAAGTGATTATTATGAACATATAGGAGCACAATTCAACATTATTACATAATAAATATGAATTTTTAACAAGGTGGCATTGTTAAAAATATTAAAGAACAAATTTAATGTGTGTCTTATAAATATAAAAATATATTCTTACATTACCATTTCACTGTAGTTTCAACTCTGACATTTCTGCTTTGGTAATCTAGCTTTATGATATCGAAATACATCACACCGCTAAATTGCCAAAGTAAAAACAGCAGAAACTTCTGGATAAACTTAAGAGAATCCCTTTATTATGATACAAACCTGTAAATGTTGTCAACATCCAGGGATGGTTGCCGATTTGTTGAGGAGTTGGTCTACTGCACGGTTCTGCAGTTAGTATTTTTCTAGCTAAACTAAGTATGGTAGTGTTAAGTTTGCACCACGGCGTATTAAGTAAATACTGATCAGTTATCCAGTCTTTATATTCTTGGCAGTTAGAAGTAGGTTCAGACCAAGGCAACTCTACACCAACAGAAAACAATCTTAATTGTAATAGAAACAATTGTATATTCATTTTAATATAATACTTACCACCAGCAACCATTGTAATAAGAACAATTCCGCATGACCATATATCAGCAGGTTGCGCTAAGTAAGATTTTTGTAATACTTCAGGTGCTACATAAGGCATTGTTCCACATCTAGAATATAGATATAAATGCATAAAACATGCAAACAACACTAACGAACTTACTTTTTATCTAAAAGTCGTTCTCTTCCTTTCAATCGGAATATCGTTGCCATACCAAAATCAATTATTTTTAAATTTCCATGTACGTCTAAAAGTAGATTTTCAGGTTTAATATCTCGATGAGCAATCCCTTTTTGATGTAAGTATTCTACACCTGATAATAGCTGCTTCATATATTTCTGTGCTTCTATGTAGGGCATTCCATGATCTGGATCTATGTTTGAACATTTTTTATTAAAACATGCTACAAATTTGAATTTCCTCAATTGATCGTGCCTAATAATTACATTCTAAGTATGTAATGGAATCTGTTCAATATTTTTCAAAAACACGCTGCTAATTTTATTTCTACTTTCTAATAAAAATTATGAAATACAAATTAAGACTAAACAGCACTTGTACACCTAACTTAACTACAATTACAAAGGAAAACAAATACATACTATATAAAACCAATTATTAAAACAAACATTACAAACCTATTTTATTAAAAAGTTCGCCACCAGCAGCATATTCTAAGTAGATGTATTCTAGTGATTGCTCAACCTCACGCTTTCTTCCATAATATTTAATAATGTTTGGATGATTAAGAGCTGCTTGAATACGAACTTCTTTATGAACACAATCTTCTGCATCCTTCTGTTTTCTTAAATCGACTATTTTCACAGCAAGACATTCGCCAGACCTCTGATGTCTTAATAATTTAACCCTAAGAGTAATTATGATAATGGGAATAAATAATTAATAAATTAAACAAATTTTAATTACTTACTCTCCATATGCTCCTTCACCTAGGGTTTGGATACACATCCAATTTCCCAGGAACTGCTTACCATCCTGAACCTCCATTGTAAATAATTAAATAACTAAAAGAAGTATAAATAATAGAAATCATAATTATCTTACAATATCACATTTTATTTATATTTCTAAGTCACATTGCTTTTTTAATATGAATATTGTAAGTTAAGGCACGAATGGTTCCCTACGTATCATTATTGATCATCCCTTTAGAAACATACAAGAACCAAGGAAAATAGAATCTGCAAAGTTGTCAACAAACGGTTTTACCCTGAACTAATGCAGTCAAATTATTTACTTACACAGATTGATAAATCATAAGATAATAACAATGAAAACCATCACAAAATAGTGAGCAGTAACTGGCAGTAATTTATAAATAACAGTCTTGGCCTACATAAAACTTTTTAAATACTACATCGCCATGTGCTTGTAATAAAACAGCAGTTACAAACGGTTCCCGCTTAAATCTAGTGACTTATTTGTTTCTAGTAACATGACACTGCTACCAATATTTGCACATTATTTTTATAGTTTGAAAATATAAGATAGAAATTAATTATGCTAGACATAATTACGATAATTCTAATAATTCTGTTACAATAGATAAACATTCTAATTTTTACTAGTTGATTTTAGATTCAAATTAAATATCTTTTCCATTACTTCTTTACTGACAAAGTCCCTAGGTTGTCAAATATCAAATGTAACCGTTGTAACTGACGCTTTAAAATTTTATAACCTACAAAATCAGCTATAATTAGTATTTTACGTGTTTTAGTGGTAATAGAAGTTTGTTTCTGTGGGGGCTTTTTTAGTAGTTCGCAGTCATAAAGGAAAATTTTGGTGAGATAGAATCCGCCAAAATGGATTTTTTAGAATATTCCGATATTACAGCGGAAATAAAAGGATGTATGGTAAGTAAAAATTTCCAAACCATTCTTCATTCAAAAATGCCTTGATTTTACTTTTACTTCAGACTCCTGGAAGATTAAAGATGACAGATCAATCCATTATTTTCAAGAATAGCAAAACTGGTAAAGTAGAACAGTTTCAAGCTTCGGAAATGGATGTGGTTAATTTTCAAAATTTCGTTGGTAATTGGGGCCTTCGAATATTTTTAAAAAATGGCGTTCTTCACCGATTTGCTGGTTTCAAAGAAGGTGACAGAGAAAAGATTGCCAAATTCTTTTCATCATCATATAATAAAGAAACTTTAGAGAAAGAGTTAAGTTTGAAAGGTTGGAATTGGGGAACAGCAAAATTCAATGGCTCCGTACTTGGTTTCGACATTGGTGAAAAAACTGTATTTGAAATACCATTAAATCATGTATCTCAATGTAACACTGGAAAAAATGAAGTAACATTGGAATTTCATCAGGTATACATATATAATTAAACTATTTGTACGATAAATGTAAGCATTTTATAAAATTTTAAGAATGATGATGCTCCTGTTAGTTTAATGGAAATGCGATTCTTCATACCATCTAGTGAATTAGCAGGAGACGTGGATCCTGTAGATGCATTCCAAAAGCAAGTTATGAATAAAGCAAGTGTTATTAGCGTATCTGGTGATGCAATTGCTATATTCAGAGAGATTCAATGCCTTACACCACGGTATAAATTTCTGAGACTTTAGTTTCTTTATATAACTTACTATTGATTATTTGCAGTGGTCGTTATGACATTAAGATTTTCCAAACCTTCTTTCAACTTCATGGTAAAACATTTGATTACAAGATCCCAATGTCAACAGTACTGCGTCTTTTCTTATTACCACATAAGGATAATCGCCAGATGTTTTTTGTTATTAGCTTAGATCCACCAATTAAACAAGGTCAAACTCGTTATCACTTTTTAGTTCTTCTCTTTGGACAAGATGAAGAAACTTCGATTGAACTTCCATTTACTGAGTAAGTTTTAACAATAAATATTGTGCAGCTTTTTAATTATTTTAATTAACATTTTTCATATGTAATTTAGGGAAGAGCTAAAAGAAAAGTACGACAATAAATTAGAAAAGGAATTGTCTGGTCCAACATATGAAGTATTAGGTAAAGTTATGAAAACTATTCTTAATAGGAAACTTACTGGACCTGGAACTTTCGTTGGGTACATTGGAAAATATATTCGTAAAATATTACTTTATAACAATAACTTTTTGTAGTCATTCTGGAACACCTGCAGTAAGTTGTTCTTTCAAAGCAGCTGCTGGATATCTCTACCCGTTGGAACGTGGTTTCATATATGTACACAAACCTCCACTTCACATACGGTTTGAAGAAATTGCATCTGTTAACTTTGCTCGAGGTGGAGGTAGCACTCGTTCTTTTGATTTTGAAGTTGAACTTAGATCTGGCACTGTTCATACATTTAGCAGCATTGAAAAGGAAGAATATTCAAAATTATTTGATTTTATTACAGCAAAGAAACTTCATGTTAAAAATAGGGGCAAAGTATGTATTTTTGTTTTATATGTTTCATTGGATGGTACTGATGTGAAATTTTAATAGGACAAAGGAAGACACCAGGATGACTTTGGTGATTCAGATAACGAAGCTGAACCTGATGCTTACTTAGAACGTGTTAAAGCAGAAGCACAAGAAAGGGATATGGATGATGATGAATCTGAAGAAAGTACTGATGAAGACTTTAATCCTGGTCAACAGGAGAGTGATGTTGCTGAAGAATTTGACAGTAATCCTTCTACTACTTCTGAAGATGAATCAGGTTCGGGTAAGATAAATTAGAAATTTAGGTAAATTTTCAGATTCTTATGTTAATATGATTATTGCAGGAAGTGAAAGTAAAAAGAAGGAGAAGAAACCGAAAAAGGAAAAGAAAGAGAAGAAAACCAAAACTGTTTCTGAAAAACCACGTAAACAACGTTCAAAGAAAGAGAAAGATAGTAACAAGCCTAAACGTGCACCTTCAGCTTTCATGTTATGGTTGAATGAAAGTAGAGAAACGATTAAGTCAGATAATCCTGGAGTTAAAGTTACTGAGATTGCTAAAATAGCTGGTGAATTGTGGAAGGAAATGAAAGATAAATCTGAATGGGAAAAGAAAGCAGCCAAAGCTAAAGAAGAATATGAAATAGCTATGAAAGAATATAAAGCTTCTGGTGGTGGTAGTAGTAGTACAGGTGGAGGTGATAAAAAAGAAAAACCAAAAAAATCAGTACCGTCTGCACCAAGTAAAAGCAGTGGAACATTTAAGAGCAAAGAATATGTCAGTGATGATGATAGCAGTTCAGATGATGATGGAAAGAAGAAACCTGCCCAAGATAAACGTAAAGCATCTGATAGTGCAGATGAAAACAAAAAGAAGAAACCAAAAAGTAAATCCAAGGATGAATCTGACGAAGGAGAAAGCTCTTCTGGTGGTAGTGCAGGTTCTGATAGTGAATAGATTGTTGTGTATCTGTAATGTTTATTAAATAATAAGTTATTAAGTTTTCTTTAATATTAAAAATCGTGTTAAGTAACTATCATTCCACTGTATTATTGCAATGTATAGGAATAGGTAAGATAATCCTTAAATCAATAAAGTTTGAATACTTTCTGAATTATTTTACTCAAGACTCTCTTTGATGGTACAATACTGTAGCAATAACTTTCCCATAAACTGCCCATTATATGTGTGTCTTCCTAACATAAATAATGTACAACTATCTGCAGTCTTTAAGACCATTGGTAGGTACAATATGAGAGGTAGAATGTGTGTAAGAATTAATTAATGAAAATAAGTTATCAAAATGGAGTATACATTACATACTTTGAGTTGTCGATACTTCCATTATACTTACCGCAATACACAAATAGAGTAATCACCTGCAGTTGTTATATTCCCCCAAAAAAGGGAAATTCCCTCAAATTGGCTGCACTGCACTGTGGAAAAAGATAGACCAATAGAAATGCTACTTTTTAAAATATGTGCTGATATGAGTCTTTTTAACTTTTTATTTGTTTGGTTCAGCAAGTGTAGTTAATTCTTTGTTAACAGGATTTCATTTCAATGTTTGTTAAGACATTTTTAATCAGTTAAAAGTTCAGTGTGTTTCATTACATTTTTGGAAGTTTAGAATGGAACACATCCTAGTTACATTTGTAGTTAGGAATATTCTTCAGCTCTATGAATGATCGCTAATAATCTTCACAGTATATCTATTGATTACTAAAAGAAGCAGTAATGGGCATAATTGAATGATTTTACTAAATGAAAGGTTTAAATAACTGGATGTTGGGTTTTGTTTGTTTTTAATAAAAACCTCTATAGCATATGAATGAATATTTCAAATAAATCATACATCTGTTTAAATTTCTCAGTTACTAATCTTTTGAATCAGTAAAATCATTTGATTATGCCCATCTCTAAAAAAAGCATAGAAATTTCAATATGAGAATAAATTATGTAAAATTACAGTTCAGAAAACAAATCAGTATTCCAGACGAAGTTTTGACAACAGAGAAACGATAGAAACTAACCTCACATTAAAAACTGGATGCAGATATTGATATTACACCCGTGGAAAGTAGTGTAAAATCAGGACGACAATCTTGATAGCACTGTACAAGCCAATCTGGCCTCATGGATACCTGCCCTTGCTATAATAGATATAAGCAAACTTTGATTCTAATAATTCTTCCCCATGGTAGAATTTCTTCTTAATAATCTGAACACGCTGTATGGTAATTTAAGGATTTGGCCATAGTTGGTGCGATAGCTAGCATGACCACCTATCTGGTTTTTCATCTGTGACCTCTGAGCTTTGGAAATAATGCTAATTTCTCTGTCTGAAACCCATAGTTGAGTTTTTACAGCCATTAACAATCCAAATCTGGGTAAAATTGTTAAAAGAAGAAGAATTTACGGTTTCTGGAAACTTTAAAGATTGTGGTCAGTGCCCATAAGTAACATCTATCTTGAGTGTATTATTTTACAAATGTCTGGTTTATGAACAGAAGAAAGAAATAGAATGCGTGTGGAATTGGTTAGAGCCCAACTGTGCACCAAACTTAACTTGAGAACTATTAAGGTGCCATCAGAGGAATAACAAATACTCATTTAAGTAATGCACATATTTATATATATTATGTATTCTGAAGGTTTTCTCTATTTAATAGTACTGATACTTTTTTTTTTCAGAAAGAGGAATCTCCATTTTTGTATTTTGTTGAAATAGTGATAGCATAAAATAGAGCAATATAAGGTGTCCAAGAAATCCATGAGATACAGATCAAAATAATACAATTTAATCCAACTTACCTATATCCTAAAGTCTACCATTTGTGAGATACAGGCTATCAAAGTTGGATTTGAGATTTCTTGTTTTTTGAATATTTCAAGGACAAGGTAAGATATCAGGATGAAATTCTCTATATGCTTGTTACTTTAAAGTGTCTAAAGTGGGTGCATTTGGCATAAGAATCTCAATTTGGAGCAAAGCAGAGTTGCTTCTGTCATGTGACCAAGCTAACAGAGCATTAGGTTTTATTTGAAGTAGGAGTCTGAAGAGCGTGCTTTGCGTAATACTCTGCTTACATGTGAAACGCAATCGAGTCTGCGGCGAACGAATAAAAGAACAGAAACGAGTAGATCGAGCATGCTTTTTGTACTCCGATTGCTATGCCAAATGCACCCAGTTTAACATAGCTCTATGTTTGATATCCTTATCAGAAGCAGGGAAATACAGAGGGGGGCTAGCTCACTACCCTAAAGAAAACTGTTACACCACTGAAAAATTACAGAATTCCTCTATTTTCGAAACTAATAATCAATACAGCAAAAAATTAGTAAAATTAGATTGTTCAAAATTACTAAAATTCAATGGCCTATAGTAAGGCCGTATTATTCACAGCACATTCCTTGACAGAAATTAAGCCTACTATGGTATACAACTTTTTTCCCTAAAACACTGTTTCTAAGATAAAGAGGTCTAAATTTAATTTAAAATTCCCTGTTTCTAATTAAACTTTTGACACCCAGTAATAGACTTTAGGACATAGGCAAGTTGGGTTAGATCTTATTTTGATCCCAGGAATCTGTGGTAGCTCATGGTTTTTTGAGACAGTACCCTGTAGTAAGAACAAAGAATTAAGCAAATTACAATAAAGTTCTCTATTTAATATGGATCTTTGATTAAATTTTTTGTTTAAATGAACATTACTGTTGTAGTATGTTATATGATAAAACTTCTTAAGAAATCCCCCACCTTCCTCCTTTTGAAGAACCCATTAGATCATAACTAGAGTTCCTAAATGCCAATCATTGTTTATTGACAAATTTATCTGTTATATTGAGGGACTATAATATCATATAACAAAAATAATACAGTTCATCCAGCAGATGATTGCTTGGTGGGTAAACAATAATCAATATACATCACCTAACATTCTTATTGTTTTTCATATGATATGCTGCTATAACTTCTTACTTTTAAGAAATTCATAATTTTAAAGTGCTTAGATTATGTTAGACTTATATAATCATATATTTTGTTACATGAGTTTGTATGATAAAAACGATAAAAACCTTGTTTAATCATTACAGCTAATTCAAAAATATCTTGTCATAGAAAAAATGTTAAATAGTGTAACATTTTCCATGTATTACATTACTATTTAGTTTTTAAAAGAAAAATAATCAACACTTGGTTCCAATATTAAATATAACAGGAATAATATTATACAGAATACATCTTTATTTAAAAACATTACAACACTTTTGCAATTATAAATCAAACTGATTATTGGCTAAGAAAGCAGTGTGATGGACAAAAAGACTTCTAGGGCTAAATTATCATTACGTTCCTATAGCTTAACTCATTCGATATAGAATAATGACTTCTGCTCCTGTTGCTAACTAATAAAACCAAAATCAGGAAAAAGACTAGATCTAACCACTTTGAGTTTCTGAATGCATAAATCCGGCATAATTCACAATATTTATTGAATTATTAAAAGCAAACATACAAAAAAAAGAAAACCACTTAGCCATGATTTAGATTCTTTATTTTTTATAATAGTGAATTTCCAAATAACTTGTACAGATGTTTATCCAAGGTGAATGTTAACCTTTGTTCCCAAATATTACATTCCAATCACATTTTGTATTAATATACATATATCACATAATTAATATCCAACTGTACGTTTGTTTATAAATGTTTTCAACTTTGGCATATTATAAACTTTTACATGTTTTAATTAATGGTTACATTATTTCCTCTTTTCTCAGGTTTACAATAGGTATATGACGATTATATTACGAACGTCAAGTTTTAGCACTAATAATACGTAATATTCCTACTTTATACTATTATAAAGTTAAAAGTTACAACTTTGAATGTTCATTATAGCAATATACAATTTTCATAATTTTCTCTCACTCTGAAAATTATTATAAATATATCATTTTATTAATACTCAAAAATTGAGGCCATGCAACAAAACTTCTTTGAAAATATAGAGTTAAAACAATAATAAATACTATTTTTTTATACAACACTATTCATTTCATTTTTTAAGGTACATTAACAGTTGAAAATATATAAAGGCATGATATGCACAAATAATATGAATTATACCTATGTTCAATAAAATTAAAAACTATTCTAACCTAACTAGATAAAAGCTGCAAGTTCAGTTTTAGTAAAATAACAGAAAAAAGAAACATCTATTAAATTGTACATTCAATTGTCTTTTAAAGGTTTAAATACTTACATCAAGTATCAAGTCGATGGATGCTTAACACTAATATCTTATGATACATAAAAAAATAAAATAGTAGGTAAATTAAAAAAATTCAAAATCCTCCAGAAACTTAATTTACTTCACAGAGTTGCCATTAGCACAATTAAGCTTTTCATTAACCGACTTTGTATAAGCCTCATGCACTTTGGCAATAAAACTAGTATCATTTTTCAGTAAATAAATTAATGCTTGTGCAAGCTGATTGCTTGTTAATAAATTAACACTCTTATCAACTACCTCTGGCTGTGAGAAGCCTGGAACATCTGTTTTATCCTTCGAAGCTGACGTAGCAAACATCATAGGTGGCATTAATTGAGGTTTCTGAGGTGTATCTAGAAAATTTGCCAACGGTGATGTGCCACTTATTTCAGTATCATCTAAAGACAAATTATTTGTCTGTGTTAAAAATGCAGCCAATGGTGATGTTCCTTGTACCACTGGTTGATGGGGTGAAGGACCCCTTATAAAACTGATTCCATTTGGAGGTTCTTGTTCTTTGTTATCAATAGTTATACCGGTACTTGGAAAAAATAAAGGCATACTCCTACGATCTAAATGCTTACTTTGCATTAAATCTTGCGGTGTAATTGACCTCTGCTGTTTCTCAATGTGCTCAACACTATGTGCAGGATTACTCATTAACCTCTGTAGTAAATTTTCTCCATCTCCTTGTGGCACAACTGCAGGTTTTACTGGTTTTGTACTTGCTTTAGCAAAAAAGTCCATTACACTTTGTGAGGGAATATCCGGAGGTGCTCGTGGAGTTGATGAAAACTGTGGTTGCACAGGAACATCTGATTTTGTTGGAGTTTTGTTATTAAAGTCCTCCTGTGCTTTACTTAACATAGTGAAGATGTCCACTCCCGTTTCACGTTTTTTCGTTTTTTCAGTCAGTTTTTCTTTTAGACCCTCCATGAGAGATTCCAATAAATAGGTTATGTTGATGCACTCTTCGCGATTATAAAACCAAATACCGAATATTTTGTTTTTCGAGTTACGATACAACAAGAAAGGTGGTTGCATCTGATATTCGAACTCTTTCACAATAGGTTCTATTAAATTATTCGTGTTTAATCTGTTCATAATCATTATACTGTGCCATGGCTCACCACTTCTACTGTACAAGAACAAGGCACCTTCTGTTTCAGTTTTTTCCCATTCGTTAATACTAGGATTAAACTTATAAAGAGCTACATGCGTTGACGTTGCAAGTATATCTTTAACATACGGATCAACTCTTTTGATGGAAGTAACGCTCATACGCAACTCTACAGGATCGGCCATAGCTAAACTGACGCAGGAAAAAAAAGGTTTTAAATTCTCAGTGAATGTTAAAATGTATACATAAATGTTAATTTATTGTAAATCAATAGGGATTTTATAATGCAGGCGAAAATACTTAATTCCGTGTCAAGTTAAGACAAATGAAATACCTAATCAGTGTTTATATGTATCATCTTTAAGATCTCACCTTAATTACCTACCTTAGGCTATTTTAAACGTAACCATCGTCGTGCTTGTGTCGTTGGTAGTCGTCTACAATCATCATAATCAGAATCACACGATACATACTACCTCTGGGACGCCACGTGTCTTTCATCCTTTTCTCTATTAAAACAGAACATGTTTTTCATATTTAATTTTTTCTTAACGGTTGTTTATTTTGTAATTAATTTTAGCAACAACAAAAAAATGTCCGTGTAGTTCGGTATTTTAATCTTCATTCATATTTTTGGTTTTACGCTATGTCTATGTATTTTTAAAATATAGAAGCAAGTTACATTGTGGCGCTCTAAATCCAATGTACTGATTGGTCACTAACTTGCCTTAAACTATCAGAACATTGGCCGCTAACGTCGCCAACTTGCCTGAATTCAATTAGAACATTGGATTTTGAGCGCTACAATTATACTGCATACAATCAAAGCCAGTTGATTGTGAGACAAATAAATTACCGACACCCAAACAAAAGACGATCGCAAATTGAGCTCAATAACGATTTTCTCTGATCTACATTAAACGTCAGATTATAAGTTTGAGGTTATTAAAATTTTAATTTTAGAAAAAAGTAATTATTAATGCTTGTACTTGCGTATTATTTATTCTTTGCAAAGTTTATATGAGCAAGTGCATATTTTCTATTTCCTCGCTTTCACAATTATCTTTTTATCAATTACTGTAAAATAAATTTCGTAATCGGGTTATTCCAAATAACTCTGCCATGTAAGTCGTATGATTAGATACGGGAAAATGCAAAAGCGACTTTCTTGGGTAAAGAAGTTTTCTAATTTTTCAGTGACGTAACGATTTTCTTTAAGATAATGAGCTAGCCCCCTCCCCATTTCTCTGCCTCAGATAAGGATATCAAACTCAAAACTAGGTAAAATAGTAGACATCTTAAAGTAAAAAGTATGTAGAAAATTTCAGTTAGATATCTTACCTTGTTCTTGCAATATTGGAAAAGTAAGAAATCTTAAATGAAACTTTAACACCTTGTATCTCGAAAACAATTGAGTTTCGGCCCATGTTTACGGAAACTTTTTTTCTTAAAATCACCTGAATCACTCCAAGTTTGTTCCAGTACTTATGTTACATCTTGTATTTTATCTTTTTTTAAATGCAAGTTCTTAAATACACCTTGAATATAATTGACAATTTACATACATCATAACCTACAACATGTGGTATGGTGACACTGTCAGCTTGACAGTGATGTTATTTACAGCCTCAATTGTTTGTAACTAGAAAAGTCAGGGTGATGAACGTAACTAGGTGTTTTGGAACATCGAGTCTGAAAAATAAAAAATGAACTTTAAATAGTGACGAAGTAGCTAACTTCAACTCCTAATTCTCATATACAAACATATATGTCTGTAGGTACTTTTTTTAGACAGGAAAAACAGGATTACTTTCAAGCCACAGATGTCAAAGCACAGTATAATGTTAAAAATTAAATAATTTTAATGCCTGTTAGTGCGCAGATGTGTTTGTTCCATTTTAACCCTTTTAAAAAGACGTCACAATTTTCCTTTTGGTTTTGTCTTTATGGTTAGACAACAGAAATAGAAAACAAAACCAAAAAAATCGTCGCGTTTATTAATTTATTAATTGACAGTCTGAACACAGAGATGATAATACTTTTACAGTTACTTTCAGGGTTGGTAAATTTGATTCTGATCTAATCTAAGCCATACGTAAAGTTACAGATATAGCAGATAGGAGAAAAACATGATTGTCGCAACCTCTATTGGGAATTTGAAAACCTAGTTTAAGGAGGTTGGCTAGCTACTAGCTAGAAGTACATAGTTAGATTTGACTGAGACTCACAAATTATGTAGAACAATATTAGTTATATTTTTGTGTAAATTTTTAAAATATCTTGACCAGCTAGTTTCCGAGTTTTATGCTTACCTCTTATGAAAATTACACTTGAAACAATATTAAGATGATCGAAAGTGTATGGATACAACAGAACACCCTTAATGAAAATCATTCGCGTTACACAGAGATATCTTAGACATTACCTGACAAAGATTCAGAAGATTTGGCCACGCTGTTTGTGAGAAATTACACAAAAAGTTCAATCATACGATTCTTTTCCCAACTGAAACTGTGAATGCGCTAGAAAACGCAACAACGTTGCCCAGCTCCATCAATAAGCTGCATTTTTACTTGAGATACCGTTATGTCGCATTAAAATAAGTCAAAGTTAGCCATAATAAGTTATGGATGTGATGTGACAAATGATTGCTTAATGACACAACTTTTTTTGAACAGAAATCTAATAAAATAGAATTTAAATAAAACGGTATAGCTTTATCTCAACTTAATAAGAAGAAAAAGGATACGATTTGTTACCATGGAAAATCATAAAATGAGGATATCCAGCGTTGTTATATTTTTTGTTTTAACCTGCTGTTATAACGAAAAACAGTTAAACAGCCTATAATACCAGTTTTTATTTGTGTATCAGTGACATCCTAAATATAAAGGCTCTAAAATTCTAACTCTTTAACTTTTTTATTTAACACTTTAAGAAAAAACTTTAATGGGGTTTTTGTTCTTTTTTGTGTGTAGTATGGGTTGGTCAAGTTACTTCCGCACTTTCGAAAACACCCTGTATATCTAGTCGTTTTCGCGGATGAAGAAATTATTTGAATTTCAATAGCATTCTTTTTTGTAGAATTATAATAAAAATTACGTTTTAAAAATAAATAAAAGACAATGTGCATATTTTCCATAACTTTTGCTCCTCAAATTTAAAAAATTGGTTATGCTTGTAACGAAGGTCTACTTTAACCATGAGGTACATTTGTTTATGTTGTTCTTTAAAATCGGAGTGCACCGCTTGTTGTAAAAGCCGTTCGTTTTTTTGCGATTGAGTTAGCAGAGTGGAGTGAAAGGTACATAAATTTAAAGTAATTAGATTATTGTCCAGGTTACAGATTACAAACCTTTACAAGATGCGAAGGTTTGTGGCAGCACTTTTGATGTTGGAGGGCTCAGATTAAGGACCTTTAAATAGGTCGGCCATTAAATAGGCGGTATTCTTGAGCGGGAAATTTAAACCGTTTTGCAATTAAAAATATTTCTTGATGGTTATAAATAACCACTTTTAACTTTTAAAAATCTTTTAATAAGTTGTTTATTGTGTATTTTAATTTTCGAGGTGAATTAAGCCATTATTTACATAGAGTGATCATTTATCTTTAATCCTTTATGCTTTTGGTACAGCTTAAGTGCATTTTATTTTAAACAATGTCATGGGTTCAAGAACAGCTTCTAACCTAACCTGCCTAATCTTCAACATTCCTGAATATTCTTCTAATCCACATAAAATTACATTGTCGCCATTTAAAATTGATTCAGTTGCAGAAAGTCACACTTAAATATTTATTTCGAAAAGGCTAAGCCTCACACTCACTTTTTAGTATTTGGAACGAAATTCACACAAGTAATGACAGGCAAAATGTCCCTTGTCCGTATCAAAACGTCAGAATTAACTGATTTTAAAGCACGTAAAAAGTTAATTTGAATCGCTCATTGGAGCCTTGAGGATCAATGTTATAAAAAAAATAAAGAAAGTCTTCTTCGGCAAAGCCTGTGCAGGTAGCACGCTACTATGCTACCACCAAAAATCTCCTCCAATCTAGAGTTTCTTCATTGGTCTACCTGTTCCTGTTCATAATCAATAAAATGGAAACTTCGACAATCATTATTAATAATATATGCAGACATACATTAGGATAAGGAGACTCAAAAATACGTCCCATCACAACAGACAAATTTATCTAAAACTGAAATTGTCTTTTTTCGTTTAAATCCACGAAGTTCTTAAACTTATCATCATAAGCATATAACAAAACCAGCAGCGTCGAATCTAGAAATAATATCTTGTATATTGCGTGATGCTAATGGAAAAGCTTCTGATTGATATAAATCTTTGCCTGATTGTTGACATATGAACAATTGTCACTCCAACACTTGAACCACGATTTAAAACTACTCTGAAACGTCTGAAACTGAAAAGTACCTTTAGAAATAAGACAGAATTCTACAGGGTGTAGAGAAATATCGCAGCTTTTTAATCTTTCTAGGCTTTTGATTTGATACCCGTTTAAAATAAAACGGACATTTCCCTGGATGTTTATTTTTATGTCCAGAAATAGAGAACCTAATGAATAATGTATTAAGACATTGATGAATGATGATAAAAAGTATTTTAAAGTTGAAGCCATACTAAGATGACCTCGAAAGGAACCTGGTAGCATTAAGGCATAAATAAAATTGCCTGCACTGGTGTTACCATGCAATTTAGTGGAATGTATTGTCGCCTGTATTGGTGCCACTGCAAACTGACGTCAACTTGTTTTTTTTTTCATAAAGTTTGAAAACGGAATATGGCGGACAACTAGTATAGTCTTATTAAATTATCACAAGTATCGAATAATTATATTCATTTAATTTCGCATAAAGATGTCACGTTCGTTTCGGGCTGAGACAAGGAGCAGGGCGAAAGATGATATTAAAAAGATTATGCAAGTTGTGGACCGTGTTCGGCATTGGTAAGAAAATTCTTGTGAAATGGCAACCATTGCACTTGTGGTTAAATTAAGGATTACCTTGTCAATGTCATGTCTTTAATATAATTTAGGGAAAAGAAATGGGTAACAATAGGCGATACCACAATGAAAATTTACAAATGGGTTCCGGTAGCTAACAGTGAAACTAAAAAAAGCAAGCATAAGGAGTCGAATAAAGAAAATGTAGCACGAAAAAGTGCTACAGTTGAGTCAAGTAATTCAAGTTTTAGTATGGTGACTGAAGATTCAAATACATGTAAGGTGAAATTAACTGTATTAATTTCTCTTTTGAAAATGTGTTTTAAACTTTATAGGCTTTTCCACTGTGAGTGATTCGCAAGGTCCAACAGATTTTTCATCACATGTGACTACATTCTCAGAAGACTCGAACTCTCAAAGCAGTGAAATGGCTGTGAAGAGACTGAAAACTGAATGATCTCACCTATATTAATACAGAATAAGCTTTAATTTTGAATATTTCCAAGAATATATCTACCCTATTATATTAGATATATTTCTAGAATGAATTTGGACTGATAAAGCACAACAAAAATGAATATGATGTCAGTTTGATATTCAAAAATTTTCTTTTTTATTCTATTGACAAAAGCAAAACAAGTATGGAGCAAGTCCTTTTACGGAAGTATTAACAACTGTATGCAGTATACTAATTAAAGATGTTGTGAATGTAATATATGAATTAATGGAACTTGAGATAGTGTAGTGTGTTCTTAAGTATGAAGTGTGAAATATTTAAAGAATGAAGACTATGACAGTATTTGTCTATTTTTGTTTGTCATTAAGAATTTTAAGATGGAATTTACTGTTCAAATTCTCAAAATAGATTATTAATTTGTAATGTAATTCTGACTATTAAATTTTGTGGATAAAATTCAAATTTCTTTTTTATTTGATACTGGAAAAAGTACTGCTGTGTTTCAATTTCTTTACAGCAAAATTCAACTTGGAAGGAGTCAGCATTCAAAGCTGTAATTTATATCTTGATAATCTATCTAATATCGGAAAAGTAAATATTAAGTAGAAGAATAAAATTTATTTAATGTTTTTATTCTTATTAATATTAGTTATGTCATTACATAAAGATGTCTTTATTAACAATCTAATCTAGTTTCAAACATAACCCAAATTCAACAGATTGTTTGAAAGAGAAGACTTACAAAGTTTTTTCGATATAGAAACTATTGTATTGCTTATTTCTAAGCACGATCTAACCTCAAAGGATGACAGGTTAAGTATCCATAACCTCAAAAACAATGACAAATGCCATCATAAATGCAGATATGAATTTTACAAAAATTAATACATTAATTTGATTCACGTTTAAACATTTTTACTACCTTCAAGTCTCATAATTTTATATTATATATGGCTGTTATTAATCGACCGATCCTTGTATCGCAGGGATTTTTATCTATCTGCTGTCATTATCTTTAATGGTTGGCACTATAATATTTTGCAGTTTACTCCAAAGAGGATTTTTACAAGTTTGTTGGAAATATGTCCTTGTGTTTGTTTGTGCAGTTTTTTGTGATTTCGTATTTGTGTTTAAGTCTTTCCTATGTAGGTTGAATACGTGTATTCATAGTTAAAATTGTGAAAGAAAGATTAGCTTTAATTCGAATATGAGGTAACTAGAAATATAATGGAAGAAATCTTTTATCCACCGACACATAACGTGATTTCCTGTTATTTTAAAGTTTTCTTAGAAGTTCTGTAATCACGAAATTATTTATCTTGTATTTATTAAACGACTAGTTGTATACTGTAACCTTGAATATGCGTTTTAACTTTAAATAAGTTTCAATGTTATGCATGATTAATTCGAAATAATGCGGGAATATCCTGTAATCTACGGTGTAAATTTATTTATAAGCGCTTGAAGGTATATTTTAAAGTGCAAATTGCATTCTGGTGATAATTCATTAATAACATTTGCAGCTAGATAGTCATGTCCGAAGAAGGAATTGAATGGTTGTGTGAAGTTTTGCAGGATGTACAGCTTACCCAATTTTTAGCTCCAATTCGAGATGATTTACAGGTGACACGTTTAGAACATTTTGATTATGTTCAACCACAAGACTTAGAAAAAATAGGCCTTAGTAAACCTGGTAATTTAAACTGAACTAGAAATTTTAAAAATTCATCATATTGAATGTATAATTTATATTTAGGAGCAAGAAGATTATTGGATGCTGTAAAAAAACGAAAAGCACAGCAATGGAAAAGAAATATTTTAACAAAACTTATACCAACAAGTAGTAAACCATCTAGCAAGAAAAGTGGAGCACAAGAAGGACTCTCTCTTAGTCTTACTTGCCTTATTCAAGAAAAAGATGTTACACTTTCTGTTAAACTTGGTGATGGTTCATTTGGAGTTGTTAGAAGAGGTGAGAATTAAAATTATTATTGTTTGTAAGTTTTTTTTAACTGGCAAATGTTTTAGGAGAATGGACCAGTCCAACGGGTCGGATTGTAGCAGTTGCTGTGAAAGTGCTCAAAGCTGATGCTCTTTCTCAACCTGGTATTTTTGATGATTTTATTAAAGAAGTTCAATCTATGCATACTCTTAGTCATCAAAATCTTATTAGGTACCTTCAATAATGGTTTTTAGAAGTTCTAGAAACTTACTTTGCAATTTTACAGATTATACGGTGTCGTTTTGTCACAACCAATGATGATGGTGACAGAACTAGCATCTCTAGGTTCGCTTTTAGATTGTTTAAGAAAGGAATGTCAACATACACCAGTGCCACTTTTATGTGAATATGCAACCCAAGTAGCCACGGGCATGGCATATTTAGAAAGCAAACGTTTTCTTCATAGAGATCTTGCATGTAGAAATGTTCTTTTGGCAGCTAAAGATAAAGTTAGGCTAAAGCTACATTTATTTTTAAATTGTTGCCGAATAATGTTAGTGTTTTAGGTGAAAATAGGTGATTTTGGTTTAATGCGAGCTTTGCCTCAGCAAGAAGACTGCTATGTAATGACTGAACACAAAAAAGTGCCTTTTCCATGGTGTGCACCTGAATCATTAAGATATCGTCAGTTTAGCCATGCTTCTGATACTTGGATGTTTGGTGTAACAGTTTGGGAAATGTTTACTTTTGGTGAGGAACCATGGATTGGCTTAACAGGTAAATAATTATTTTCTTTAAATAAGAATTTAAATTGTTATGTGTTTTCTGTTATGTAGGTTCTGAAATACTTCGTAAAATTGATCGTGATGGAGAAAGATTGCATCATCCAGATGCTTGTCCACCTGAGATATATAAAATGCTTGTGCAATGTTGGTTAAAGAATCCACAAGAAAGGCCTACTTTTGCGGCTATAAAAGAATTTTTCCGTAAAGCAACTCCACCTGTAATGAAAGCTACGGGTAGACAGGATGATCCTGATAAACTGCAAATCCATGTTGGGGATTCGATTGCTATTATAGATGGAAAAGCAGATTGTTATTGGTGGAAAGGCCAGAATCAACGTACTTTTGATATTGGAGTATTTCCAAGGTAAGCTAATTTTGTTTTTAGTATAAGTTGATAATTAAAATATGATTTTATAGATGTCTGGTAGATCCGTTAAGGCCTACTGGTCCAGAAGATATTAGCAAACCGTTGAAGAATTCATTCATACATACTGGTCATGGTTCAGCTTTTGGAGAATCATGGGGTAGTCCTGCATATATCGATGAAATGTATTTAAAGAATCCCATGGAACCTCCAGATGTTACAGGTCTTCATAGAGATCCAGGTCCTACACCACAATTATCAGATCGTCGTAAATCTGCATCTAAATCATGTATGTTTATTCGGTTATATTGTGTTGTATTTGAATTAATTGTTCATTATTGTTAGTATCTTCATCATCTCCATCACTGCGAAAAGATAAACAATTTAATTATAGAAAGTTAGCTAATGAAGGAAAATCGAAAAGCAAACCTGTTCGGCCACCACAACCAAAAGTAATAAATAACACGAGCAGAGAAGAATTATTAATTGATATTTCTCCAGATGATAATTCACTATTGCACCAGCCAAGTGCTATACAAGCAAGTCCAAGAAGTGTATCTCTTTTGGATGAGCCAATTGATATGCCTCAAGAAGGTAAGAGAAACTTACATAATATCTATGAACTTGTTTAAAGTTAAAACAATTATATTGGATATTGTCTTAATGGAAAGTTTATAGTGAAAACATTTTGTATAAGAAACAAGAAATTTATGTAGTGTAAAATGTAATGCAGTATAACAAATTACTACTTATGCTAATTAAATTTCTTTTATTATTTATTATACAATTTTCTTTTAAAGAAATGTAAGAGAAACTACTTACATTGTGATTTTTAATTAGTATTAAAAGCAGTAAATTGGTAACCTCTTAGTTGTGAGAATTTTCAAGGTTAGTTTACCTTTACTGTCATTGTCATAAAACAAAACACAATTCATTCAGAGTAGGCTTTGCTTTTCTTTTATTTTTGCAGTGTAAAAGCAGATACTTACAGATTTTTAACCTCATATTAATTAACTATTAAATAGAAATAATTTTAATTTTTTTCGTAAGATTTCAAATAATCTTAAATGTAGGTGATAATTAAGAATGAAATAACACTTTGACATGGTTCATTTTTAATAATAATATTCTGACATTTAGATGACAGATACTTAACCTAAAAGTTTGATTTGATAACTTTTATTAAAAAGTTCATTTAAATAGCACACCATTACATACAGTAATATAATAAATCTTTTGCAACTATAATTTTCTTGATACAATAATTATAAAATATTTTCATTGGGATTTGTTGAATGAAAACAAACAAGATAATCAAATGCAGTTTGTTATTAAATAATTAAAATTCAATGTGTGACCATTGTCATAATCAAGGACGATGAACATATTTGGTGATTCAAATCATTCACTGTATTTTAT
Organism: Ignelater luminosus; assembly: GCA_011009095.1. NCBI lineage: Eukaryota > Metazoa > Arthropoda > Insecta > Coleoptera > Elateridae > Ignelater > Ignelater luminosus. Next base: position 95,196 of record VTPC01090987.1, read on the forward strand.
AGTACAATAGACCTTCACTAATTTATTGTTACCATTTAGATCACATACCTTGTATGAATTTAAATTACTTATGCATTAAAAATAAATTTATTTTTTTTTATTTTTTACTGAATCTTGATAACATTATTTTTCATTCACTCAAGTGTTTATTAATTCTCAATTGTGCATTATTATGTGTAAGTCAATTTAAAAAGTTGCAGTGGTTATATGTCTGGAACTAAAAAAGATATCGAAACTCACCCAAAATTGTTTCTGTAATATGAAGGAGGAACTAGAATGATGTAATAAGTGATGCATTTTTACCTACTGTCTAAGCCTCAGCCATCTTGACAAACATCTTAATGACAAAAGAGTATAGCAAATGAGCCTACTTGGTCCAAAGTTACCAGCACAAAACATCTCATTTTGATGCTGAATATAAATCACATTATTCAAGTAAATGAATACATTTCAATTGTTTTACTGTATATTTTGAATCTAGAACGGATTAAGGTAAACGTTTTTTATTGAACAATGCAAATTGAACACAAGTTGCTGCATTAGATGTGGTCTTGAAAAACTTACTTATTTCGACTGACTTTTGATTTTTGTTTTGTCTAACATGGTCTTGTTATAAAATCAATTGACAAATTGTATAGGAGTAACTATATAACAAAATGTTCATGAAATTTGTACTGGTGACAAGCTTTTCAAAGGGTGCTACTATACTGGCATGACACCTTGGTAATGGTCTTTGAATACAGTGTGTCCACATTTCGATGCTCACTATTGGAATCTCGGGAATTGTAAGAGATATGAAGTCGGTTAAATTAGAAAAGATTTGCCTATTTTGGAGATCAGTTTACTTATGCTTTTGTTTTTTCAAAAAAGTTCACGGCTTACTAGATATTTGCTAAAAACGAAGTTATCTTATTTTTTTTTAAAGTGAAATATCTCAGGAACGAGCAAAGATAGAAAAGAACAGCAAAGAGGGTATTTTAGAGAATTTACTCCGAAACACAAAAAAATTATTTTCGTAATTGTGTTTTGTTTTACTTCGGCGGTAAAACGTAAATCCGATTTTTTTATAATGGAACACCTACTTGATTTCCATATTACTGAACTGCACGCCTTAAATGCTTCTCAGTGATACATGGTTTGACGTAGCTATTCTTTTGTTTTACCGAGTTATGAAGTGAAAATCATTTTTCATCATGTGTGCCATGACATCTAACACACAAAGTAGTGGAGTTTTATCAAAGAAATTCATTTGTTGTGCAAAAATTGCTAAAACAAAATAAATATGCTTTTATGAAGCATTAGCTGCTTATTTGATGCTATCTGAATGCTCAGTAAAGTATCTTAAAAGCGTCTTTTGTTTTGTTTTAGAAATTGTTATATAACATATGTAATTTATCTGACAAAAATCAATAATTTTCATGTTTAAAGCCATGGCACACTAAGTGGGAAATGCTTTTTATTTTAAAAAAAAATAAGATAATTATAATATGTCACTTTACTGCATTTGTGTTTATAGATATGCTCAGGGCATTACATACTTCAAATAAAGCCAGTTTCATAAAGTTTTCAAAGTTTAATATCAGAAAGTATACAATCAATCTCTATTTTTTTATTGTACAATTAAAACCAGCAAGAGAAAAAAAATTGATATCTAATTTTTTTTTAAGATTTTTGGCCAGACGACTCAGCATCTATAAGCAGTGGACCTCCAGCTTATCCTCAAGCACCACCTTCATATTGTAACACAGTTGGTATGACCACTGCCAATTTGCAGTTACAAGATGATCCATTTGATACATCTAACATTGATAATAAACTCGGTCAATATTCTTCACAGCCAACTTTGATGATTGCATCAACATCATCATCTGCACAAAATAGCATTTTTACTTCCAGTGTACCTGTTTTAACAAATCTGACTATGCCAAGTTATGTTCACTCAACTAGAAACGATGTGGTTGTATCATCGATAGGAACAAATGGTAGCCAATATTATTTAGAAAATAAGGAACAAATATTAAACAAATCTCTTCTCTCTCCTACTAGTAGTAGTAATAAGAATATGTCAGTTTTAAGTCAGAGTAGTAACATAAATATAGTTGATGATAGTTTTATAAAAGAATTAGAAAAAAGTTTGAATTTAGGAAAAAATAAAGATTCGTCGAACATTCCAACTTTAGAACCGCCGCCATCTGCTAAAAGTAAAAATGATGACACTAAAATGCTTGATTGTGATAACAAAAGTGTAAATAATTACAAAACGTCACCAGTGAAATCTACTTCCTATAATTTAACAAATAATTTAGCTGCTGATAATGCTTTAAAGAGTTCTGTTTATGGTGTAAATGATAAAAACACGAATACTACCACAAGTGTATTTAATAAAATGTGGTATGACTCTGCTATTAGAAATAATACTGGTACATATGGAACAACGAAGAGCTGCAATTTAACAGAATCTCAAAAACCAAGAAGTGCCATAAACAGCTCACAAGGTACGTCAAATATTGTGGCGAGTAGTAATTTTGGTTCAGAGTTTGGAGAATTCCTAAGCAACCGTCCATCAGTATATGGTGCTGCTGCAAATGGATATAATCCAAATACAAGACCAAATTCAAGTATATCATTATACCAGAATGATATATACAATAAAGGTGCTCAAAATGCTTTGTATGGAAATACAAGTTCTGTATATAATAATACTCAAAATGGATCTCAAAATATTGGTAGTAATAATGTTAGTTTAAATTATAATACATCACAAATGCAATCTCACTATAATACATGTAACTCTCAAAATTCCTTATATGATACCTACAATCAAAGACTCTATAGTGAAGTGGCTGAGAATGTGTATGCTGAAATACCAGAAAATCTATACAGTTCTGTTCCAAATGAATTATTAAAACCACATAGACCAGCTCCTCCTTCTCCATTGGTGCTATTAGGACAACCGCTTAGCATGCAACAAATACAGCGAAAAATCCAACAAGGGCAGGTAAAAGATATCATTGTTAATACCGTGTTACCTTCATTTCTAATTATTGTTTCATGTTAAAACAGTTAAGTGCTGATGCAGAACGATTAATGACTCCAGAATTTCGTAACAATAAAGTGAGTCGCATAAAAGAAGAAGTTCCTGATGCCGAGACAGATTATTGCCTTAGCATGTTACAATCTTGTGGATGGGATGTAGCAGCAGCTGTTCGTTCTATTAAGATTGATAAATTATTAAGGTAATAAAAGTGCAAAATAGTGAGAGAAATTCATCAAAATGGTTTTAATATTTATTTCAGGTTAGGTGTTACTGGAAGAGAGCAATGTGAAGCTGCACTACAGCGATCTAACTGGAATGTTGAACTAGCTGCTTCAGTAATTTTTGATTAATGTTTGTTGATATATATATGTATATTGTATTTATTATAGTTATAATTTGTATAACCAGTTATAAAAGAAGATTAATGCCAAATATACAAAAAATTATGTTAGAGTACATTTTTTCTTTTATTGTATTTAAATTTTTATTAAGTAAAGTATTTCCAAGTTATTTCCTTTTTATTTCAAATTAATTTGATTCTTTCCGGTGATTTAGAAACAAAAAAAAAGTATAAATGAAGAATCTGCTGATAGTAGTCATCATCGTCAGATTTCTTGCCACAATTTCATGTAGTACATTGAAGTATTCAGGCACTGATTGTGATTCCTGCGTGTTTTCCATTCCTACCTTCCTTCACAGGCCCTGCCACCCCTTCAAGTCTGCTTAGTACTAGACTGCTGGACCCCCAATTTCAATTGCAGACTAGGTTCACTGTCAGGATTATAGATAGTTGGCTGCAATAGTCTATCCGTCTCGCGATTTCTACACTTGGTCGTCATGTTCTTCTGGGGTTCCTCTCACTGTTTTGATCCTCAAAGTCCCTTCACCATTTAGCACAACCATCCGTTATCGAGTTCCATCTCGACAGTGCATGATTGTGGAAGTGAAAAGACATTGTATTTAATAACCCATTTGGTAGTAGAAACTGCCAACCAGTGCATTACTCCACCACAGGTCAGGCACAATCAGCATACATTCAATACACTTCACTTGATGTGTAACTATTGCCAACGCCTTCATCAGCGATCTGGACTGCTGACAACGTTGCTAACACCAAACCAAGTCGGCACCGGACATCACGCTCGCTGAGCATCTCTGAAGACACGGGTGTCACCCACGCCGCTACTCCACACCACATTTCACATAACGCCAACAATACCAGCAGCTACTGTTACACCTACTGCTGCTGCTGCAAGCAGATGGAACTATGATCGTTAGCCACCGCGTCGTGAAAGTATAAGCAATCACGTCAATTGTGGTTGTGGAAAATTGTTCAAGTGAGTGATTTTACACGATGCAGTAATATCAAAACCGCGTGTAGTTAAAACAAAGCTTCAAGTGGCACAAGAAGAATGCTTCAACTGGTATTCTGCAACCAAGTTGGATGAGAACAGTACAAAAACGCAAAATGTGTTACTCTCTTTACAGTTTTCCAAATCGTTTACAAAAGCAGGAAAAGAAGAGGGCCCGACACGGACCCTTGCGGAAAACGTTGTTGGTGTATAGAAAACAATTGGTTCTCTTCAAAATAATCAATTATTTGTTTAGCTAAACATCTTTCAACTATTTTGGACACCACTGGAACCAGAGATATTGATTTGTGGTTTTCTAGTTCATTTATATTTCAAGTTTTTGGTATGATAATGATAATAATAATAATAGTTTTAAAGGTTCTGAAAAACAACAAATTTAATACAGTCATTTATAACTGGTATTAAAAAGGATGCACTAATCAATTTGTTTTTAGTTTTTATCAGTTTTATCAGTAGATTTCTTGAACTTGATTCCGGTCACGTCGAGAATTGCAGCAGTGCCACATGGTTTGTGGTGGTGTTGTACTACGAAGACTTGTATATATTCTCACTAGATGACACCAGTCTTACCTGATACTACCGAGGAGCTTCCTCCTAATGACAAATAGCTGATCATGGCGGTCGGTTCGTAGATCATACATTACAGCTCTCAATTTTAGACTTACTGCAGAATTAAGCATTGAAGATAAAAGAGGCTCTATTTCCGATGGCTTATAAGCTAACTAGTAGGTAAACAGAAACAATTATTCTGTGTACAAGGTGTACCAAAAAATGCAAAACACAAAAAGTTGTGACTTTTCTTCCGTTGGTCCAAACTACTCTTATCGTGAATTTTAATACTGGGCGTATGAGTGTAAAACAGTTTAATGTATTCTTAGTGCTAAAATCTCAATGTAGTA
>VTPC01090987.1:126515-161629 GCA_011009095.1 Ignelater luminosus
GTCAGTAAACGAGGGTCTCTGATCTTCAATCGCTACAACCGCTGCGGGTTGTATTTCGGCCTCTGGTTCTTCTTCTTCATTTCCGCCTGCATACGGGGCCAACCGGTTGGTGTGCACAACCATCATTTTTACTATTATTACTATTACTATTATTATTATTATTATTAAATTGCTCTTATTCTGAAGTCGTTAAATTACCTCATTGAATTACATTCGACTGTTTTTATTTTTATTTGTAGAATGAATGGCTAAAAGCAATATACTGCGATTTCTAACACTTTTTGTCCCCTACCGAACTAATCCTGTTGTCTGTTGTAACCCTATTGTAGTTATGACAACTCAAAGATTTTTAATTTACGACTTTTACAGGTAGTAAGTGGTGTAAGGTGTTGCCTAACTTATAGAATGCAAACCAGCAGATCAGTAAGGTATCAGCTTCAATGATTTCAGCAGCTTTTTTTTAATATGGCTGTAGTCTAACGAATTTAGTCTTCAGATACTAAAATATAAGCCTAAAATATATGCTTCTATAGAAGTTTTAATTTAGTTAAAGCATTCGTTTGCTGGTTTTTCATGCTGTTAACTGGAAACTATCAGATTTTATAAAATGCAAATTAAATCATTTTTCTTGCATATTACTCTATACATGTACCCAAAATACAAACAACTAACATATCCAGGCTCGAGAAGTTTCAAGACTTTTTGTTTAATACGCGAAATGCCGTTGGAAACATTCTTAAAAATACCCTCGCAACCGTGGTTGCCTAATACCTCTCCTTAAAAGCCTTATTAACGTAACTTTAGTGCGCTATGAATGACATTACTTACTGTTTACTGTTTTGGAATACTGAAAATAGGTTTTTTTAACTACATAGGGTGTTTCCGGTTTTTGGAGTCAAACGTCGCATCGGGAGGTGTTAAAATATCGAAAGTAAGTGCACTCTGCTCGATAAATTTATATCCAAAAATGCTTAGTTTTTGAGATACATGGTGTTACGGTCGCACGCCCTTTCAAAATCTCCACCACTGATAAGGTTGTAAATTATAAAAACATGTAAGGTAGCAGGCACTTTATAAGCGCCACACAAAATTACAGCTAAATATTTGAGCTTCTTCCATAGTTATTCAAAACATACAAAATCTCTAGTACATTAAACAATAATGTTGCAGGAGTTTTAAAAAAATCTAAATTATCGGAAAACAGTGTATTTTACACAAAAAACACTACAGTAATTTTGTTTGCTGAATTGAGTGTAGAATACAAAAACATTAGAATTAGTCACCTTTTCAGTGGCGTAACTTCTTTTTTGCAGAAGTCATCTGCATCTCCGCCAATGAATGGTGAAGGACAGCAACTACAAAAACTGTAGAAAGGTATATTTCGCATAGTAGAAACCGTACAAGAAAATTCAGCTCAATAGCGTATGTTGTCTTTGAAACAACAACGAAACGGAAAATAAAACTTTAACATCCTGTATCTCAAAGACTTTATTGAATAAACCTGAAACATCTTGTATTTACGTAGGTATCGTCTATATTTTACAGTAGAGTATTCCAAAAGATATAGTGCGTTTATGACTTTGACTACTTAAGTATTTCACAGCGGGTCCCTCATAAAAATCAACAAATACAAGTATTGGGCACGTGTCAGAGACGATTGGGTAAACCAAGGACCGTATTAAAATAATTTATTTTTCTAACATTTTAGTTTAAAAGTATTTACGAAAGTTAAACTTATCTCAATACAACCCTGTGTCAATGTCATAAAGGTCTTCACAGGTAAGCGAATTCATGACACCCTGCTGTGACGAACTTGTAAAATTTACTGTAAGTTAAGTAGCAATTAAGTCATAAATGCATTATATCTTTTGGAATACTATACGCTGGAGTATTATAAGATTCGACTACATACTTATCCCATATACAGGATGGAATAATTCGTCGGAACAATAGGAAAAGCCATAAGAACAAACGAGAGGAAATAAGATTTTACTTAAGTGGACAAAGGATAAAATACACCTGCAGTAACTTGTTTTGAAAATTGTGATAACGAAGACGGATAGTTCTTACTTTTAAAGTCGGTTCAATTGTGGCTAACACCTTTATTATTTGTTAAACAGCACGTGATTTAGTTGTAAAACGCAATCCTCGAAAATAAGAAGAAATAAGAACAGTGAACCGATTTCAAAATCAAGAAGGTACTATAGTGTTTCTTTAGGTTAAAAAGTACAACAAGTATGTTAAATGTAGGAAAATACGTAAAATCTTATAACGGTTCTAAACTTTTATCAACAATAGCAATTACTTATTGTTGGCGATTATCGTTCTTTAAAGAGGAGGAATAAGAAATGTTTTTTTCATGTTTGAATAAGGATCCGATTCAAAATCCGAAACAAACTTATCAGAAAGTTGCATTTTTATTTAAAGATTTATTATTTCTCCCAACTCCCGTAAAAGTGTGAGGAGCGGAGATGGTTTTTCATGTCCATAAACAATTTTCGATAAACAATCAAAAACTACAAAAAAAATTGGGGGTTCCCGTTTAAAGTTTCAAAACTATCCCTCACTCCACCCCCAAGTGGGGGTGGGGGTGGTTTTCAATGATCATGTTTAAATAGAACTTTAAAAATAAAAAACACGTGTTTCGTAAATTTCTAATCTGAAGTGTATTTCTCGAGATATTTAACCGCTTCCAGACTTTTGGGCCACCCGGTATATATACGAGTATATACAGTGTCATTCAAAAAGAAGGGAATACTCAATAACTTTTTTATTATTTTTACTATTTTAATAAACAATTGCAGCTTTCATTTGTTTTATTAGAGAAATAATACATGCGGCACAGAACGCGTGAGTGGTGTTGAACTAATTTTAACTAACAATATCTTACAAAAAGGGACGAAGGGGGATATAAATCTTATATTTTCAAAAACTACATATCTTCCTTTACAAATTGGCGTACAGTACAATAGGCCAAAACTGGACATTTATATAACTTTTTTTTTCTCTTCATTATCAGGTTTTTGACGGTTTCGCCCCAATGTGCGGTGTCCCGCTTTCTGTTCAATTCTTATTGTGTTCGTAATAGTCTGATATTTTACACGTATAAAAATTAAATTAATAAAAAATATACAATTAATAAATTATTGTAATAATAAAAAAGTATCAACATTCAAATTTTCGGGAGGCCACGTGCCCCTGCACCCTATATTACAAGCCGACCCTGTTACACAGTAAGTGTCGAAATTGAGGGCCTACATCCAAAGTATTTGGATGCATATACAAATAATGAACTAACAGAGATAATTACTTTAGAAGGATGTCCCGATGTCCCGATGTCCCGATGTTCATTCATTGTTTGATTAGAGTAGAACAACCTATAGCACAAAAAAAGGAAAAAGATTATCATCTGAAAGGGATAGAAATGCCTGAAAGTTTGTATCTGTTGATTGTTAGTGATTAGCAGACTTGGTTACCGTACAGCTATAAAATGCGCTTCGAATCTGAAAAAAGGCAGGAACGCACAAGTGCGATTAAGGTTAGGAATGCAAACTTAAATTTTCTTTTAGGTTTTTCTTATGTGTCTTTGGTATATTCAATGTATCTGTTCTGTTTCCAGCCTATCTCAAAAACAGTTTTAGCAGCCAAAACTAATGTCTTGAATGTGTAGATAAGCATACACAAGTAGAAACCTAAGAATGCCCTTAAAAAGATTGACAGAGCGGGATCAAGACAATACTTTATTACCCTTATCGATGCCACATAAGGGTTTCCAAAACTATTATTTGCAATGGGTAAAAAGTTCTTTAGGGTTTTGCTAGAGCTAAATGTAGAGAGGGTGTTGGTCACGTATGTAGTTTCCAAATCTCGTTCTACGCGACCTTCGATACGCAGAAGACAAATTTTAGCCGGACCGCCCTACAGTTCAAGCTAAAAACGTTTCTAATCTTTTTTTGTTAGAAGTCCAGAGTCTTTTCCATTCATTGATGATATTGATCACTTTAAACAATCTTATTCTCCTTCAAAACTAAACTGAATCTAACCTAAAATATCCGCTAATGTAAGAGCGAATGTTTTTGGAAAGGCTTAATTTTTACAATTTTTTTTATCTTTTTTATGCGTTAAGCTCTGCCTTTTGCGCATTTCGCGTGTCACGAGATTTGGAAACTACTCTACCAGTCCAGCAATCATCATGATGTCTTTTAATTTTACCGGATCAAGCTTCCGGGAATCGTGGATGGATGCGCTCTATCTAGCGACATTGCTATCCATACCTTTCCAAGCTAAAATTGGGACCAATCAATCTCAAACTGAGAACAATCAATTTCAAACTGGAATAGTCGATTTCAAATTGAACTAACTTCAAGCTGAGACTAATTAACTTCAAACTGAGAATAATTAACTTTAAATTGAGTTCAGATTAAGAAATCCCTCGCGGTATTATAGTGTTAACTTACTTTAGCAAACTTTTATATGCAGGGTTTAAACTAGATTCAAAAAATTGTTAGCATCTTAGATAATTTACAGAAGCTTTCTTTTTTATTAAAATCCGAAATCAAATAAATTCATCAAATATTTGCATTAATAAATTTTAAAAAAGCGTTTTCTTTCAAAATTTTGCAAAACATGCAAGAGGCAGCTTAAACCCTGCTTACACGTACTCAATAAAATCTCATGATTTCTAAATGGTGAAGAGTAAGACAGCAAGATTCGTTTTTTAAAAATTATTTTTGTTGGTCTATGACCGGAATATACGGTCAATAAAAATTAGATATTGTCTCTTTGAACACGTTCTACAGTACACGGAGCTATATTATGTTCCATTTTTAACCAATCTGTAACCTACTTTGCAAAATTCATACTTTGAACTGAACAGAAGATTGTTACAAAGCGGTTTTTAATAACAGTCTGTTTTGATAGAGAATTTTGCATTACCAATTCAATTACAAAATTTCGCCTTTGCTTTATAAAATTTTGTTAATTCAGAGCGAGTTAATCTAGCTAACAAACTAATCCTTTCTTAAATAAAAACTTACGTCTTGAATTGGGGATGGTGTGGGTTCAATTGCCGTTTGACGGAATGGAATATCAATAATAAAACTATAAACACAAATATCTTCTTGCCAAATACCATCCTGCATTTGACCACTGTCTAAATGGAAGAATCTTCCTTTACCATGTTTTAAATCACACTTCCAAGCCCCTTCATATCTATTGCCATCTGGCCTAACCCACATTCCCAAACCATGCCTTTGATCTTTACGCCAATCACCATCATAAAAACCCCCATCCGCATACCACATTTGCCCATAACCATGCAGTTTTCCATTCTTGAAGTTTCCTAAATAATAGCCACCGTCTGGATAATGACGTGCCCCAAAACCAGATTCTTTTCCTCTTTTCCAATCACCTCGATATTGAAGTATAAAAACTTTATTTTCACGGCGGAGCGCAAGTACTCCAAATCCATGTCTAAAGTTTCTTCCCCAGTCACCTTCATACAATCTATACGTTCGGGTTAATAAAAAACCTTTTCCTGAAAGATTCCAGTCAGTTTCAATCTTTTACTTTTTTTTTAAAAAAAAAGTTTAATGAATAATACAAACCATTTTTTGTATTATTAAACCATTCTCCGATATATTTATCACCGGGCACGGTAAATACAGCATGTCGCGGACCATTTTTCTTTGTCATATCTTCTAATTTTTTAGAACGTGACTGCAATTTACTTTTATCCTTAAGAAAAGGCATCTTGGCTTTAATCAATCAATATCTACATTTTTATATTCTTTTCTTGTTACATCAATAAAGTAAGTGTTTAATTTTGACGTCTGTAATTCAATTTAAATTTATGAGCGCGTTGACTTATTTAAAGTTGTCACCGTGAGGATACGTTGAACCATTACATCGAATCTTGAAAACTGATAATTCGCGACTAATTAAGTTTCTTTATTTTTATTACTAATCTTCTAATCTAAATTCGCTTTTCTTATGTAAATTCAAGTGCAAGATTTTAACTTTTCTTTTAAAGATTAATAAAATTTAAAATAAATGTACAAACCGATATTCGGTGTACATAACTATTCGATGTATGATAATTCTGGCGATTTCCAACATAACAAAATGGCTGACGTAAATATCTGTACGAGAAAAAGAAAATTATCGTCCCAGGAATGTGAATCGGAAGTAATCGACGAAGATGAAGGCGTTGGAGGTTCGCAGTTATCTACAGACTTGGAGATCTTTGAGCCAGATTCGAAGGTTATTCACTTGCAAGAGAAATTATCACAAAATACCGATTCTAACCTAGAATCCTTAGTAAATTCTCAAAACAGTGACGAAAGTGTAGGATTAATAAATCAAGATGTTAAAGAGAAGCTTTTGGAATTCGAAGATGAAATTCAACGACTTAGGTCAGAAAATGAGGTTCTCAAATCCAAATTGTGTTCATGTCCGAAACCACAGATTACAGATGATAAAGAGTTAATCATGAGTATTTCGTTCAGCAGTAGTGCGAATTTTGAATTGTATAAAGAAAAATTAATGAAACTACTTGAACCGTTACCAGAATTGTGTGCATCTGTGGAAGAAAATAATTCCTTAATATGCTTTACAAAAGATATCGATATTATATCTGATGACTGGGTTATTGTTGACAAAGAGGAAGTAAAATTATTAAGAAGTAATAATAAAAAAAAGAAGAAGTCAAAAAAACCAGAGAAAGATGAAGAGCTTTTTGTGTTGGATACAACACCCTCAATAACTACGAAGCGGGATTTATTCTACGAAAGCAAATTTTCTGTTTTGAGCAAACCAAATGAGAACGAAAACAATTCTAAGAGCGCTAATTTAACAGCATGCTTTAACTGTAATGAAAGTCACAATTTACGCGATTGTCCACAACCTAAAAATTATATGAAAATTAACGCAGCCAGACAAAAGTTTAAATCACAACAAACCACAAAATCATTGTAAGATTATTTACTTTTATTAAGTAACAATTTCTTCATATTACCTTACATCAATTCTATTTTTTTAAATTTCCATATAGGAGATATCACTTAGAGGATGACCAACGGTTTGCACATTTACAACCAGGAAAAATTTCAGAAAAACTACATAAAGCATTAGGTTTGCGGCATAATCAGGTACCGGCACATATTTATCGTATGCGCCAATTAGGCTATCCACCTGGTTGGCTAAACGAACTGCAAGCAAATAACCAATCGGAACTTGTACTATTCGATTTTGAGGGGAAAAATACATTCGATCAAAAAGTTAAAGTGCAAGACTTAGATCCGGATAAAATCATCGAATATGCAGGCTTTAATGTTCCCTTGGCAAAAGGTGTCAAAGATGTGAGTTGTAAAAATTTAGAAAAGAGAAAAGGTATCTTTGTTTCTTTATTAATTTATAAGTTCATTAATTATAGGAACATAGGTTGTATGGGTGTCCGAGTTATTCTAAAGAGCAAAACAAGCAAAATATGTTGATATATATGCAAGGTATTAGGAAAAAAGCGCAGGATAATTTAGAAACTTGCGATATGGATATTGATAACGCTACGTCATCTGACAAAGAAATTGAGACAAATAAATTATCTAATCATTCCAAAGATAAGGTTATTATAAATACAAAAGGAATCTTGATTAAATTTCAAGTTTACTTAACAATTTATTTTAGAGTGGACAATTTTATCCGTTATAAATATTAACCCAAGTCCTTTAATGATAATCTTCGATGTGCTTTCTTTATTGAAAAATGTAACATGAACATTTTGTGGCATAACCACGTAATTTAGTAAAAATATATCAATCATTTATACCTAAAGCATGATGTTTAGGTTCTAAAACATTGTGATCGATATAATAAAACGGACTAGATGTTTTTTAACAAATTTTAAAAACATCAATCAAGCTGTTTACAATGAAGTAGCACATTGCATAGTATCCTTAGAGGTCTTTTTTTTATTAAATGAATTGTTAAGCAAATGTAAGATTTCTTAAGGATTCCTTTTCAAAAATCTCACAATCTTAAAATTAACAAAGCTGATATAATTAACCCTTTAATTGGTAATTTAAATTTCTTAATATGTTCTAAAAAATGTGATATTTCTTAACAAAAGTAAGCATTACTAAGATTTCTTTTTATTGTTACTAAATACGGTACAACTCTGAGAAAAGAAAGGAGACCAGCACATTACGCACCCATCATGCAAATGCTTTCTCTATGAAATTTGGAAACTGATACCACACACTTCATGGTAATTTATTCCGAAAATCTCATTTATACAAAACTGCCATGATTGATGCTACAGTACAGTATATCAAAACAATAAAAATTTAAAAGGTTAGAAAGTTTGAGGTTATATGTCACTTGGCTCATTTTTGATGAAATTTGTTTGGCCCATTGTATATTTTCTAAAATTATTTCATAGAAAGAATTAATTAATTTACGAATTTTTATTGTAAAATATTTTATGATGGTTTTTAATTAATAATTAGCATGCCAATAATTCTAAAGAAAATGCAATATAGTATCTCTGTTATGGTATGATTTACAAAATCTGAAAAACTCTCTAGAACGATATTGAGTTTTTTTAAATCACGGTGATCTTTGACATTATCAGAATCAGAGATGGTTGCGAAAATGGAATTAACCACATAAAAACAAAATAATAGTAGTAATATGCAGTTTGTTTAAATTTTAACTCGGTATTACCAGTTAAAGGATTATAAGTGCTTTGGAATCTTTAATAAAAATTAAATTAATATTTTTGTTCCGATTCTAGCATATAAAATCAACTGATGAAATTAGAGACTATAATGCATCACCAACTCTATGTGAATTGGAATCAAAGAAACAGAAATTATTAGCAGAATTAACTGAAAATAACAGCAACAGTTTACAGTCTTCAGAAGGATTAGAGGAAGCAAATGAAAAAACTATGGATGAAACAGTTGAAGAAGGAGAAGGGTTTAAAACGTTGGATATTACAGGAACAATAGAAGACGTTACAGAAACAATAGAAGACATTACAGGAACAGTAGATGATTTAGATGAAACAGTAGAAAATACAATTCCCATCAATAATTGTGATACACCAATTATTATTTCAAATGTAGTTAGAAACAGTTGTTTTGGTACACCAATCCTAAAAAGTTCTTCGCCATATTGCAGATTACCAAATCCAGAAAATTTTTCACAGAATGTTTCTCAAGTTATAAATTTTGAGAATCTTCCAAATTCAACAGGTAAATATGAGCAAATGGTTGGAGTCTTAGACAAAGTTCGTAAAACACTGAAAAGTTTAAGTGATCAAAAATCGTGATCTATGTTAATCATATACATAATCATTATTTTGATTTACACATTAGTTTAAACAAATATTGCTAATTTCATTATGGTACATTAATTATCTCACAATCAGAAGACAAGTACAAACTTAGTATGATTGTAAGAACTAAAATTGTTTGTTAAATGTTTCAAAAGAATAAATTTTTATTAAAGTAATGCGAATGTAGTATTTTATTATTTGTAACAGATTCATAATTATTACAAAGTATATTTAGCATTATATGTGTTTACACTTCATTTGTATTTTAAATAAATACAGTAGAAGCTAAATTAATTATCCAAATTTTAAGAACGTGCAAAATCAAATTTTATTACCTATCTCATAGACAGCAGCACTTCAATAATTAATTGAGGTTGCAAAAACAAAATTCACAAACAGAAAATATCGAAATATAAATGTCATAATGACATTCACATATGAACTAGCTATTAATTAACATTTTTGTGACAGTTAAATGAAGTGTATACAACAATTATTTCTAATATCCCTCGTCATTCCAGAAAAAAATCTGAACTTAATCTCAATTAGATTTAATTGTATATTACAATATTTGAGTAAGTCTAGGACTTCTTTTTCTTTTAGAAGAACAAATTATTTAATGCCTTGGTTATTTTTTGGCACGTGCGTTATTAACTGACTTATAATTTTAACAAGTGGAATGTTTAAAATTGGTAATTTTAAATGTCTGGACAAATGGAAAAATTCATTTCTGAAATAGCGTTTTGAACACACCAAAAGATGGAAAGATTACCTAAAATGTAAAGAGTCTTTTAATATATTAAAATAATATAAAAAATAATAAATATTTTTAGATTTCTCAACACGCAACAATAATTAATTAAACTTTTAATTTCTTTATCTTTTTTTAATTTGAAATACTAAAAAGAATTTTATGCAGACTTGGTATTATTAATTTTGCAATTTAAAACTACGTAGTAATATGACGTAAATACTAATTTACAACTGCATTACCATGGTCTATTATATCTTGCCTACGCTTAATGATAAATGAACTCTTTTCCTGACATTAGCTAAGTATTTGATAACTAGGTATACTAATTTCTGTTTATTATCAAGCTCAACAACATTTAATTACTCTAGTATTCCAAAAATATTTTTTTTCCATTTGTCTGTCCTCTTTATAATAAGATTTTTTAATTCTTCTTTTAGTTTATTTAATATAAACTACACATTATACTAAATATCTAGCATACCTTCTCTCATAAATAATCTCAGACCTATCCAGTTTATATTAAAATATTAATAAAATTTTCTTTATCTACAATCTTACAAAAAAACTGTGCAATAAAACAGTGCATACATTATTTATTTCCCTGCACTAAAATAATTTTCCTAAATGTGCTTTTCCTTTGTACAAGTCAAAGACATTGAGTGCATCAAACCTCTCAACAAAATAATACAATTAATTAAACAAAGAAAATGGAATGCATTAATAAGAATAAAACCCACACACATAAACTCATCAGTGGTAACACTACAGATAATTCCTTGAAAGTTCAAAACCTTGCAACAGTCTGTCCTTTTGTTTATCAACAATTTTTAAAATTATTAACATTAAAGACATTTAGTTATTTATCATTTATATATTACAACTTAAAAAGCCTAGAGTAACACTTTAAAAATATAAAACTTTGTAACTGTGAAACGTTTTGATAACAATTTGATTTAAGCGATCTGATGACAAAACAAAATCTTTAGTGCCACCACTGGATAAGATAGCTTAAAAAAACAATTTTTATTGTTATAAAAGACTCATTTAAACTATACCGATTCACGTTTTTACTAACCAATTTGCTTTGTATTATTAAAAACGAATGTTAAACATATTTATTGCAATATTTCACCACCATTAACCAAATTAAATATCAATAATAATAAAATTTTCCAATTGGTAACAAATCCCATATTTACTAGAGGGCATAATAAAGAATTGAGTTGGAAAAATTAGGAAGCAGTAGGTGGTGGGCTTGGAGGAGTACCATTTGCATCCTAGAATTGTGTTATACTTTCATTTAATAAATTATCTTTTTTATCAAATTTCCCACTTACGTTATTATTACTTGGCTTTGAAACGTCTTCCAGTAAAGTATTCCTCTGTGAACGAGGTCGAAAATAAAACATTACCACAGCAAATATAAAGGTCAAAATCATAAACAGGAAACAGTTATCTAAATTCTGATTCTGGGGCCCAGTCACTAAAAGTTTTAATATAAGAAAGATGTCACAAAAATAAGTTAACTTACCGTTTTGAAAACACTCTGTATCTGTACAATAAGCTTGTGATTGCCGCAACTACAATTTTCAAATAAAATAAAAATAAAACTAATCTTTTAACTTCTGATAATACATACTAATGATAACAACCGTCTCATTGCCATTTCATGGCCCCAAATGCATTCGCATGGATCGAAACCCCCTTCGTCACCCATATTGCACTTAAATTTACCTGAAACTTAAATGCAAGGAGAAACAAAGTGAAAACACCTGAGAAAAAAAAATTGTAGAGGTGGCAAACTTTCAATATGTCAACCTACTTTACAACAAATTACTAAAAAGGATAAAAGAGAGATACTACATTAGAAACATCCAAATGTAAAAGTGTAATAGTAAAATCACCTGGTTAATAATTGGAACGCGATCTTTAACAAAATAAACCCTTGTGTTATTTATTTACTTCATTATCTGTCACGTTTATTTATATGTTTATACCTAAATTGCAACTACGTTATGTCATAATTGTTTTTACGTCAAAGGTCAAATGTTGCCCATGTGGACCAATAAGAAACGAACAGGAAAGTGTTCAGGACCGTATTGAGTTTTATTATTAAGATGTAGCATATGTAGCTGTAATATTTTTATTAGGGCTTTTTATTCGTGATAAGACAGTAAAGATTTTGAATAATTTTAATATTCATCATTTATTATAAAATAAGTACTGAATTACAAAGTATGCAATATTTTTTTTTATATTTTCTTATTTATAAACAATTAATAACTGCTAGGAGAACATTGTTCCTTAATGAATTTAATGGTTAGTTTCGCTTCGCTGATTGTTAAAATTATCAATACAGCCCATAAAATCAAAGCTGTACTAAAATCGACGAACCAATGCAGTGATCACGTGAAAGTCGCATGGACAGTATGCGCTAGTACCCAACTGAGTCGACGTCCAATTTACACTAGCAAATTTGAATAAAATACTCGCCAAATTTAAAATACGTAGTGTTTAGGTATTCACGTTAAAGTCCATAATCCAAAAACAAAATTTATAAACAAATTAAACACAATAAGTAAAACGGAAGCGCGGAGGTTTTAGGTTATGTTAGTTTCTGTATACAGGGTGTCTCCAAAAGGTTGGCACATTGCTTAATTGCAGACTCCTGGGATAAAAATAAGAATATTTAACCCAACTTACCTATATCCAAAATCGTCTCGTTAAATTGGTACAAGGCGTCAAAGTTTTTCGAAAAAAAAAATTAATTTTGCGTGTAAAAATAGTATGCTTTGATCGATTTTTATAAATTTTGGTATGGCATGTTTTGTGACTATAAGTCACGTTTCGAGATGGTTTTGGTCCTCATCAGTAAGTTGTAAGTGTATTAAACAAAAATGTCGCAGTACAGATTTGTTGATAACTTTTTAGTGCCTAAGCTGAGAACTTTTAATTGTTTTTTTAAAAAAAGATATTTTCTTTAGAAACATTTTTTGTATTTTTGTAATTTTTGATAACGCTTAAGGTTATGACATCGCATGTAATGAAAATTTTATTAGTGATAACTAGTCTAAAATTACAACAAAAAAATGGTAAACTAATTACTTAATTTTTACCACATTAAACTTCTGTCATTTTGACATGTAACAAACAAATGACACTGATTTGCCATTTTAAGATAGGTATTCCGGCTAACTATAGATTATTTCTAGATTATTCCTATCAAAAAAGCATGATCATCAGATCAGATTTTATTTTGTTTGTGGATAAACGTTAAACGTTATCAAAAACTACAAAGATACAAAAAATGTTTCTAAAGAAAATATCTTTTTGGAAAAAAACAATTGAAAGTTCTCAGCCCCGGCACTACAAAGTTATCAACAAATCTGTACTGCGACATTTTTGTTTAATACACTTGCAACGTACTGATGAAGACCAAAACCATTTCGAAACGTGACTTATAGTCACAAAACATGCCATGCCAAAAATTATAAAAATCGATCAAACCTACTATTTTTATACGCAAAATCAATTTTTTTTTCAAAAAACTTTGACGCCTTGTACCAACTTAACCAGACGATGTTGGATATAGGTAAGTTGGGTTAAATCTTATTTTTATTCCAGGGGTCTGCAGTTAAGCCATGTACCAACCTTTTGGAGACACCCTGTATATCGGTATATAATAATGCACTGTTCAATGGATGTTCACACTGCCGTGTGTGAAACCGGCTTCAAGCACGTATTTTTCAGCCAATTGAAAAAGAGCTTGCATTGATCACGCACTTTTATTACTGCATTGGTTTGCCGATTTTAGTATAATTCCTGAAATTCATCTGCTAGCAAGTAAAAGTTGCATAATGAAAAAGCATTACGGAATATGCAAGAACTTTAAATTAAAGAATATTAGCCATTTTCTTATTATTTGAAATATGCAGACATTCGGAATATAATTATGATTAAAAATTTAAAAAAATTCACATGATCGCAAACGCTGTTGTGATTGATGCGACGTCATTTCTCATCTGATACCACCTCCACTTTGTTTTTTGTGCTTTGTCATTTATAGACTGTCATCACTTTAGAAAGTTATGATTACGACGTAATGTCAGTATGTTCAAAATTCTTGTTTTAGTAACAAAATGGAACGCTTAATTTTTTTAGGATGTCTTTGAACATTCAACTTCATATTTAAAATTTTAAATTGTCAACCTCTAATTTCAAAGATGCAGCGCAAAAACTCAAAAGCGCCACCAACACTGTAAATAAACCATTTGAAAGCACTAGATAATCAGAACCGTAAAGTATGAAATTTTCCCAAGAAATAAATTTTTTTAAATTTAATAAGAACTGGCAATCAATTTGAGTTTTAAGTTTATATTATTGAGATTTTTTTTAACTAGTTTACGTTGGAGAAATCACATGACATTACATAGCAGCCACTTAAATTCTGTATCTGCGAATATTAGATAAGACACGGTCGACCGATTTGACCTCCAGCCAATCAGTAGCGTATATGTCAGCTTAGTCCTCAGTCTATTCCACTTCCCGATGTTCTTCTTCTAACGTAATGCGCATTCCATATAAGCGCTGGCACCATGAATTTAAAATGTGGCGTTGCTGCTTAGGTTAGATGTTGATGTGTATGGTTTTAAGAATATGAGTACTAATAACTAATTAGATCTAACAGTAAAGAGACAATATTCAACTTAACTTTTAAATTCATAAAGAATATAGAAGGCCTTGAAAAGGCATAAGTTGTACAAGTTACATTTCTGGATAAATAATTTACAAGCAACTCGAGAAGAAAGAAGAAGAAATGCACTCGACTTTCTATTATGAATTTAATTACTTTCCAGTGTTTTCCTTCAGACTCTTTTTCCACTTTTTTCTCAAGAATATGTTTTTCTGTTATGTCTCCGAAATCAGTAAAAGTATTGGTACACCAAATAGCAGATTCCTGAGTTAAAGTCAGGGTTAATTTCTTATAAAATCTAGGTTCTAAAGTGCACCTGTTCCAAGATACAGGATGTCGAAATTTCATTTTAAATCTTCTGTTTTCTTAGTATCTCGGGAACAATACATAACGTAGCCATAATCGGTGTTGATATCATGATTTCGAAAAGGTACTACAATAAATCCAACGTCTTTTTATTGATGAATGACGAACAATAACTTGTAAACCAAACAAAAGACAAAGTTGTAAGAAGTGTAAGTACCTAAGTGCTTCCCCGGTATCACTTTGCAAACGAACGGATTTAATATCAAAATGTAAAAGATTCCGTTCTTTTTAGAAATTCATACAGCTTTCTTCACATTGTTCATACTGAACATACTTACTGGTTTACTGTATGTAGATGACAATATGTTAATCAATATTTGCAGAAGAAAATCCTTCCATAAACGATTGACTCATAAAATATTGAGATGTCTTTCGATTTCAATGACTTCTCAGACTTTCCTACCAAAGAAGAAAACAAACTCAGACGACGGAAGATTCTTTAAAATCAATTTTATGGCCTTCGCCAAGAAAACATAGCAAGCAACAAAGAAACTGTTTTTGGGATTCTATGATTGACTTCATGTTGGTGTTCAGCAGGGGCAGAAGTAGATAAGAGAAACATTTTCCCAGTATGTGCATAATGAGAGTTAAAGGCGATACCATTATACAGCAATGTCTGAAGATTATTTTCGGAAAAAGGTAAAATATAAAAATCTAACACAGGACTTTAAAGGTGGTTTGTACGTGATGTATAAATTCGAAATAGAGGGCTATTGTACGCACAATGATAGATTTCAAAAAGACGGTACACGTATGAAAAGACGGATAGGTTCTAACTAAAAGTGCATATCTGCCACTAATTTTGAATTTCTGAAATTTCAGTGCAACACAAACTGAAATGACTCTGCCAATGGCACATCGATATCTATTGCCAATTTGGTTCTCACGACAATTTTAACAATTTCCAAAACATTTAATTATGTAGAATCGTTCTTCTTTACTATTCGTTTGGTGAACTATAATATTAAAAACCAAACAACTTTATTACAATTTGAATGCTCTCTCTCTCTCTCTCTCTGTCTCTGTCTCTGTCTCTCTCTCTCTCTCTCTCTCTGTCTCTGTCTCTCTCTCTGTCTCTCTCTGCCTCTCTCTGCCTCTCTCTGCCTCTCTCTGCCTCTCTCTCTCTCTCTCTCTCTCTCACATTACAACTACAACATTACTGTATTCAGGGTTTCAATTTGTGGTATGACGGCATACATTTATTCTGACAAAGAAGCGATTTTGCCCAAAAAAAGATAAAAGCATTCCAAAACGATCAAGTATAATTTTGAAAATTGCAATGCTACCTTTGAAATCTACATTCTTGAAATAACTATGCGGGAACCAGTACCTTACGTTCTTTAAGTTCTTTTTCTTCTCTCTCTATGATAGAATAACATCCACGACGCTCATCAATAGTCCCTTTGTATTGACATGGATATTAAATACTTATTGGTTCCCGTGTTCTTGAAGAACTTCAAAAGAAATAAAATTGCATTCTAGAAAACTGCTTTACGCTACATCTGAGAAGTCTTCTTTGTCTAGAAAGTTGAACAGCAAAAAGGCTGAAATACTTGAAGGACTGTTGCACAATGAAAAGTTAAGTCATAGCTAATTGTACTAAATGCGTTATGTCAAGGACCTAATTATTTCTCTAATAGAAATTTACTACAGCAACACATATGCAGTTGCTTTGATTCTATATTATTGCATCCGTATGTTTGGCGCTCAACGTGGGGATTTTTGCATTTTGTTTTTTGAGATTTTACATAGGCTCCCTGTTTAGCTGACATAATCAGAACATGTTTGTTATAGTTATGATTATTCTTTTCTACATCTTTTTGTTAAAATAAAGAAGAAGCCCGGGACGCTGACTATAGGTTTACAATCAAAATGATTCTGTAAAAATAACGTCCACCAGCATGGGAACCAGCAGGAGGGAGTGCAAAATATCTAGTTGCATTCCCACAGCAGAGCTTTCCGTGGTTTTCGTTAGTAATGGCATAACAGTAACTCCTACGAATCAGATTACTTCCTTTTACTCTTCCTAAAAATCCCCGTTCTTGTATGCAGAACTACAAGCTACTAAAGTCGTCTGCTTCAAGATGAGGAAATGAAAACAACGATTTTCTTACTTTTCAGGTCCGTTAGTTAGATTTCTCACGATCACAAACTGTCTCTTACTTCTTAGTATGCTGTGATGTTTTAATAAATTGTTCAAACAATTAAAATTATTTTTGGTTATCTTTTCTATGGAATCTTACTATTGCCCAAAACCCAAATCACCGATCAAGCAAAAAGTTAAAACTATCAAGAAAGTATTTTGCAAGGTAACAACAAAATTGTTTTTTGGCAACGGAAGCGTGTCCTTTTCTACATGATCCCCAAACCATTGAGGGTTTATGACATTTATCCAATAAATCCACTGCATTCAAATATTCTGTTCCTGAATAAGACAAGTCAGTTCAGTAGAGACAAAGGCGAGATCATGGGCGTCCGCTAATCTTTTTCCAGGGGGAGCTTATAAAGTGTCTTTAGTGTAATTTACTTATGCGAGAAATGATTTAGAGATCCAAGAAGAGCGCAAGTAACTTCTTGTAGGATTGGACACCCATGGGATCTACATACATTTATTATAATATTAAGACGAAATGAATCACCAGAAAATGAAAATTCTTTCAAGATCTAGGTTAAAAGACCGTTGGAGAAGCGCACTGCTATTAATATTGAATATGAGCAAGTTCATTGATCTCTTGCGCTTGAACTCCTGCATCTCGAGAACAAGAAGTCAGACACGATAAAAATCTCTTAAGCGCCCACACTTCAATCTATTGATCTGAAGATTTTATGCAGAACAACGTTATGTGGAACTCAATTTTATGCTACCTACCAAAATTTGAGCTATAGACTATAGAACACTGAAGGTTTGAGCATGAGATAAAAATTGTAAGCAGGTCAATTTTATGACTGGATAAAGGTTTTCAGATTGCTAGATTGTAATGGCACTGGAACAAAAAACGTAGGCAAAATATTTAAAACTACCAATGGAAACATTTTTCATCCAAATGCACCTCCCTCACAGCGTATATGACGTCTATCGAGTTTAAAGGATAGCGCTATATCAAAAAAGAGTCTAAAAGTAGCAAATTTAACGATTAGATCAATTATAAGTTCACATTTAATAAAAGCAATAGAAAATTGCAGTTGCTAAAATATCTTTTTAATATAGAGAAAAAATGAGGTACATGCAGTAAGTCCCGACTTTAAAATATCGTGTGATCAAAAATTCCCGGCATCTTACTAAAGCTTGACATTTCTCAATTTAGTGAATAAACATCAAATTTTGAAAGCGAAAATAGTTATTTATGTAACAAGTGAGTAAAGGGTAAAAAAAGTAACTTTACTCACGAATTGCATACAAAAACTTTTTTCACGTTCGTAATAAAAATCAAGAACTACCTACCTCAAAAACAGCTTTTTATTTATTTGAAAACATTGATATTAAATGTACAATTAGTGTGTGTCGGCAACCTTGTATGTTTTGTGTTTAAATATTTTGCGTTAAAAAATCAACCGCTATGGCACTTTTTTCACGCTTCAAATCGATGAAACAAATGCATCCTTTATAAACAAAAATTAATGAGAAATGTTGCACTCTTTTTAACGAACGTGAAAAAATGTTTTTTTCTAGAAGGATAATAATTAGTATATAAACGTAAATGAACAACATTTCTAATACTCGTTATTCCGTCATTTTCATTGTTCATATGTTTCAATTAAAGAAATGTTCTTCACTGTCTAGATTATTGACAACGAGATTATTCTACTTTTTGATCATACGATAGTAGATTGTAGATACACCGTTTTCACATGACACTATTTATACATGGCATCATTTTGGTTTGCTCTATTTTAATATGATGCTATTGCTGGAGTGTCGTTTTGACCGAATGCCCTGATTGCATTATGAATATTCTTGTTTGAAAAAGCAAATTAAAACAAAATTAGAACATTTGTATAAAGTAGAAGCATCAGGAGAAGAAAAGAGAGAGTAAAATAAATACAAATATCATCCACAAATTATTTAAAAACAGAAAAACTCTTTTTAGATCACGTGAGATTAAAAAATGAAACAAAACCAAATGCTAGTATTTATGCAGAATAATCGACAGTAGCTGACCTATGAAAGCACACTGATTGTGAATTGTTTTGGTTTTGTTATTGTGAACCTTGAAAATAGAATGAAATATATGAAAATCACAATTCAACTGCAACAACAATAAAATTCTTTCAGCATGCAGATTTAGGGATTGTACTACTGGAATTTTTCTTTTTGCATTAACGTTCAGAAATTCAACAAGAGCCACCCTAAAAACAACTACATCGTTTTCTACTACTGACCTCATTAATCAAAAGAGGCACATGAACATTTCCACTTCTTTTAACGGATTTATTGTACAAAAATCGCCTATAAATTTATTTGAAGAAATCCTATGATAATTTATTTGATATTTAAATCTTCCACTGTTTTGTTTTATCGAGAGTTTCTTTTTAAATAAATCATAAATTTGTGTAAATTTAAAATTTACAGGAAATATTGTATAATGTACGCATGTCCGTGCTGGTACTCTTTGTTAGAGAACTCCGGAGGACTCGCACCAGGGTATTGTTGGCCACAAGAGTTCGCATGGGGCAGAGCGACTCCAGCTTCGCCCTCATCTACACGCTCTGGCGTTAGATGAAGACATGCAGGTATCATCATCGTTCGATTATTATTATTATCATTACATCATTAAAGGTAAGAATTATTACTAATTATTATGTCATTAAATTAGCTTTCTTTTTTCTTTAAAAAAGTTGATAAAAGTTATATGATGTCTATAAAGAAAAACCCATTTTGTATTATTGACCCTTATATTTTATTGCGAATTCGAATTTATGATTCCATTACAGAAAAAAAAAGTTGGTAAAATTATTGTGCTCTTTTTTTCTTGTTCTTTCTCGGCTCTTTTGTTCGCTTTTAGCGCCCTTTTAAGTTAAATGCGCTAATTGTTTAAAATTAGAGAGATCTTCGACGAAATTATAACGACG
Organism: Ignelater luminosus; assembly: GCA_011009095.1. NCBI lineage: Eukaryota > Metazoa > Arthropoda > Insecta > Coleoptera > Elateridae > Ignelater > Ignelater luminosus. The sequence goes on from VTPC01090987.1 coordinate 146,736, forward strand.
CGTTTCCTGTACTTTAAACCTTTTAAGTGGCAACAATTTTAGAAAAGAGTAAAAATGAAAAACTTTGAAACTTTCATTGTTAAAAAATAATTGATTGTTTGAGAAACAAATGAGAAATGGAAAAATTGATTATTTAAATTGTTCGCTTTTTTTTAAAGTTTGATTGTTCTCTGTCAGTTTTTAACTTGATCCATTTAAAGTTGTATATTAATATATTGATAAAATTAAAAAACAAAGTAGAGCTTTCAAGCGCGTGGAAATAATAATTGAAAAGTTATTAAGTTGTTAAGATACTTTTGAAGAGATTAAGCGGAAAATCATCAATTAAATGCAACCGACAGCGAATCGACATTGAATAAAAATTTCGTCATTATAATAATGCCACCACTCATCATGAATTATTAATGCCTTTCGCTCATTATTATTGTTCAAAGTTAATTATAATAATAAAACTCGCCTGTAACGAGCATTCCAGTAAAGTGAAGATGAGTAATCCTGAATTATTTTGATTGATACGGATTGAAAATAAAAAAAAGAGAATCCCACGCGCCACAACTGTTGTTATATGAAAACAAATTAAATATCGAATATGTATATATAGGGCGTTATATAATTTCAAGTATCCACTTGTGTTCACTGTTCACGATGAGAGTGTCACTGCCGGTGACCGAGGCACCTGTCACACGTTGAGATTGACGTCCTGTGTGTTATGGTCACATCGAACAACATCATACTTGACCATTTCCGATAATTTTACCGATAATTTAGAGGTTTTCGAGAACCTTAGTAGTTGATGGATCTACAGGGTGTTTAATAATATTTCGATCTTTTATTGCTGGATATATAAGTATTTGAATCACTGTCTAGTAAGACGCGTAAGCGAGAAACTTTTCTTAACAGGAGCAAAAACACCTCTCTGATAAATACGAACTGAAGATAAAAGAAAACAAAATCTCGAATTTTAAATGTGTTAAAGTGATGATTATTTTGAATTACTTAATTATTTCATGAAATTATGTCTTAACTTTAAGTTTGTTTTCAAACTGTAACACCACTTGATTAAGTTAATCCTATTTATTACGAATCAAGGTTAATTCAGAATGAAAAGAAAAATACAAGAAATATTAAACTTCCACACTATATTGTACAGTAATAACCACCATTTTACATCAATTAAAACCCATATCAAGGATAACTAGTTTCTCATGCTTCGTTTTTTACTATCCTACTTTAATGCTTACAATTTATTACATGAACAGTAACTTTGCAGCTATTCTCACGGCATAAGAGTAGACCCTTAGCCGTGAAGGATGACATCAAAACAGACGGTGTCGAAGAATGTCACCATCGTCCGAGGACCGGAGCCTTCAGCCACGGACGACCGCGAGACTTGGGGCAAGAAAGTCGATTTCTTGCTCTCGGTCATCGGGTTCGCCGTGGATTTAGCCAACGTCTGGAGGTTTCCTTATTTGTGTTACAAAAATGGAGGCGGTACGTATATAAATCATTTATTATTAAATCCCATCGGAAATTAACTAACTAAAGAGAATGACAGCCGGACATTGCATGGAATTTCACATCTGAGATCTCTTCTATTGGATGGCACGAGCTATTCGGGAATGTTCTTTTGATATATTTTGTTGAGTGAAAGATGCGCGTCGTCTTGTTTGTATATATAAAGCCGAAGGGTTTCGCAGGAAATTGAAAATTAGGAAGTGCTGCATGGGGTTGACAGCCAACCGTATCATAACTTTGTTGTTTAGCCTTGATGTATTTAAAATTTCTTTAATTTTATTTTAGAAATAAAAAAGAAATTCACAAAAAACACTTCATTTTGTCTTTTTTATTTCATATTTTCGAGATGATTTAAAATTCTCGATCGCATAAACGGATTTAAACCTCTGGAGATATGAAATTCGAAGCAATTTCTCCGAAAGTAAGATTGTCGTTCGTTCTTCGGTTTTTGTAACGATTTTTTCGCGATCGCGTGTCTGATTTTCCTCCTTTGATCCTCTACTTAAGGTAGCATTAGCTCGGCAATATTTAATTAGTACATTGTAATGCCACTGAAGGCAGGGAAGAGCGCGGGCTTACCTCCACTTTCTCGCTGTATCTATCAAGGATTTGATTCGGGCAAGTAAATTTGATCTTCTCGATAATCTAATAAAATTAAGTAGGTGACGAAAGTGCCTATGGTTTTACTAAATTTACTGCGCAATTGGGAAAATCTAATTAAAACCGAAAAGTCCGAAACCCAAAACGATCCGTTTATGGACACCGTTCATCATATATCAGTGAAGGAGGGGGACGTAGAAAATTGCGGCGTAAACACGTGAAAAATTATGGTAGGTAGTCAAAGGTCGAGAGAGAAGTAGTCTCTGTTAACGATGATAACACTTCGATCCATCAAGCCGAGCAAGTGCCATATCAATTAGCGCTGCCTGTAGCTAATGAGAGGCAGAGGGGCCAATCGCGGCCTCTTTCTATGTCAATAATCGAGTGTAACTCAATTTCCAAGCCATTAGTGCAGCTACTGCCCCGTTGTTATTGCGATACCCTTAGTATATAGCCGGCGCACCGTATCTACATTCCTTTGCCAAGACAAATTACTTGTCCATAACAGAAACGGAAACCGTTTCGTCTTAAAAATTAAAAATCATCCTTCGGATGCAAGAGTTTATTTAATTCTCTTCTCTTTCTTTTTTATTTCAGGGGCATTTCTAGTACCGTATTGCATTATGTTAGTAATAGGGGGTATTCCCTTATTCTACATGGAGCTCGCGTTGGGTCAGTTTCATCGTAAGGGAGCGATCACCTGCTGGGGACGTCTGTGCCCTTTACTGAAAGGTAAAACAGAAAATCTCATTATTTTGTTGCTAAATCAGTGTTGTTTACGAGTTAAGTTGAATTCCTAACATTAATATCTTGTAAGAGACATAAAATTTTCCAGCTCCTTGACATTTAGATGCATTTCAGCCGTCTGCGTTGTAAAATCGGTTTCCTACATGTAGTAACTACACATATAAATAGCTTTCGTTGCAGTAAAATTGGAGGCTTTGGGTCTCCCTCACATTTATTTCCTTGTTTACTGCGCCTAAAAGCCGATCTGTATTTTGTTTGAGTTTACAATTCTCTTTTGAAGAAATATAAATTATTTATAAGTAAACACATCGTATCGTACGCGATTTATCTTAAGAAAAGATAGTAACAAACTTTCTTATATTTAGTTATAAGAAAAAGTCTTAAAACTTCACGACATGCTGCTGGTGAAAATTGGTTTGATTTTATCAAATGCCAAGAAATAAAATTTAAAAAGATATTTTTGCATTTTTGGTAGTTTATTAAACTAAAACTATACGAAAATTTAATTTCTAACTTCCAACTTACAGCTGACTTAAATTTTACATTTAACTTTACAATAATAAAGCGCTGAGATGAGATCCTGAGATCCGTCATGCTCACACCGTTGGAAATTTCCACTTACACCGTTTGCAAAGAAGTTTGATGAACTTTCTTTATTTTTGAAAATATTTGTTTTGGGGGGTCCTGTTCTAATCCTTTTTCTTAGTCGTTAAGCTACCTATTACGAACATTCTTCTGTATGATCGCCGCTTACTGATTTGCTTTATGTTTTGCTTTTCAAATTTTTCCCAAATAACTCGACCAGACTTGTAATTTCTCCACATTGAAAACTCTTATTTGTTAACACCATAACTAAAGAATGGACCTGCTTTTTATTAATCCCCACATAGGATCCACAACAAGCTAGTTAAAGAACAAAATTAATGGTTATTAAGTCTTTTGGTATTCTGAATCTCAGAGGCTAATGGGCCAATTCCAATAATTCTTGAATGTACTGCGATTACTATAAGACGTATTGAATTTTAGACATCTGATACCGTCAATTGTTCATTCGTGCATGAGGACTTTGTTTTTCATGAGCAAGCGTTGCCAGTAGGTATCGTGAAAGTGTGAACACCGTATCATCACTTTTGTTCTCGGTGATTTCTATAAATTCTTTATATCAGTAAAGCGCCCATTTGATTTCCTGCAAAACGAGCTTAGGATGGTACCCCAATGATGCCATTGTGAAGGCAAAAACACTAAAAATCAAAAAATAGTACAAAACTGTCAATCACAATCGGCACATCAAATTTTTGCCAACTATCTATTTGAGGATGCCACATGGGTTTCCATATCAGATTTTTGGCCTAAAGTTCGGAAAAGTTAAATTCAACCAACTATTCCAGGTGTACCTATTTTTTGCTCTAAAGCGGTTATGCAATATTTTGAAATAGTCTGAATGGACTACGAAAGAGAGTGAGACGAAAATCCAAGCATTTTATTTTTCCCAAAAGAATCCGAAAAATACTGAGTTTTTAATCATCTCTTGAAGTTGAACTATTCAAAAAGATTAATAGTATACGTGACTGATACAATTTACATTTTGTTATAAAGTTGCTCTAATGTGCACGCCATTTATGAAAAAACGAAAATGACCCCAAGAACGGTATATTGGCCTGTGCTTCATAGTGACATAATACGCAGATTGGAGCTTCTTTTTCTTTACCTACTCTTGGCACTTTGGTTTTTGTAGTATCCCTGTTCAACTAACAGAGCCCCGTTATTATTCCTCTTAGTACTCTTATGAGTTGCTTATTTAGTCAACCCGTTTCTCTGAAGAACCCTCTACGAACATTCTTGAGGTATCCGCTTAATGGTTTTGGCTTTTTGCCTAAGCTCTTGCTTCGTCTCTTTCTGTGCAATTTAACAGGCTACTTCCAGTCTTGTAAATAACTATTCCCTCCCGTCCTGCTACATCGGTACATCCAGATGCCCATGTTGACTTTAATGCTTTGTTTATACATACCAAGTCCGTTTAGTTCGATAACGCACTGCAGTGCAAGTTCTGAATTAACTTCTCAGGATCTTAACGCTCTTAGCGAGGCCTTATTGTCAGTAGTTATAAAGATTTATTGTCTTCCTCTCTAATAGTTGCTGTGTACAGTTGCATATGTTTACACTTGCAGCACCATTGTGTGTAGACTAAGACTAACAAATGTTCTCTACATCCCGATTCAATCAACCGTCGCGTCTGTATAAAAGACTAGTTCCTTTAACTCCACGAAACTTTGTTCCCTTTCTAAGCTACCTCTGGCGGCATGAGAACTCAAAAGTCCTCTTGGTATAAGTTCTTCTTGCCCTATCTGGCACCATAATAAGTGTAGAGTGTTCAATCTAATTCTTTGAAGATAACAGAATGACCTCTTTGAGTTTTTTCTGCTGTCGAGTTAATTTTAAGTCTGCGTACGCCGCTTAATGCTCTCGACTCTAGCGCAAAGTGAAATGGGGACAGATCTAACAGAGTTTCCATGGCTGACGTAGGCGGTAATTTCTAAGCATGATAGCCTATTTCTACGTTCCTTCACCAATGTTGTTGGCCATCATGCAAGGGGTACACAATAATGGGTATGGCTATCATATTATATCTAGTAAGTGAATAATCCTGGGGAAAGTCCTTAGTTTCTACCAAACATTTTCCTGCATGATCAAAACAGCTCTAGTACCTCTATTTCGTTTGCTAATCTTTCAAAGAGAGGTTTGAAAGTTTGTCTGGAATTATTCCCAGCCTTAAGAGATCTGCCATAGAGTTGGAGTTCTGTCATCTCGTAGGATTTCCTTTTTCTGTTCTTTATTCTTGGTGTTATACAACAAAAATGCTTACACAAAAACGTAACTACATAACACAGTCAACCTTACCAAGCTTATCATTTGAAAAATTGTTAACAGAATAATTTGCCTTATTTGTTTTAAGTTTTTAAGATAATTAAAGTTATTTAGTGGCAGCTAGGGTTAGAGCTTTAGACGTATTAATATGTAACATATTTGCTGAGAACCATTCGTTTTAAGAATAAGACTGGGCCCAAAATCGAATCTTGATGAACACCCCTGATCTCTTTTTTATAACTTGATAAATTATTATCGGCCCAAGTACATTAGAATCTGCCTTTGAGATAGAACTGAAAAGTAATAAGTTGAATACTGTTCAAATCAAAGGCATAAAAGTTTAGTTTTTCTATCAGAACATCATATGACATGCAGTCAAACGCTTTCTGAGGGGGTACCACAAAAGAGGAGAAAATATTTCTGTTTTCCACCACTATGGTGATAGGTTCTATAAAGGTGTTGTCAAATGCACTTTTTATGTCCAAGAACACGCCTATCGCAACTTATTTACTTTTCTAAAAGTATTAGGAGTGACGTCAGCCTAATGGGCTGAAAAGATTTAGCTTGAGGATAAGATTTACGTCCAGGCTAAAACTATCATAATTAATAACTAACATCCAAAAATGATTTTTTCTGGTTGAATCAATATTAAAAATAAAAACAGCTAACTCGTATGAGATTTTTTGAGTTATCCATAGAAGTGACTTTTACTTAAAGACATCCATGTTTGCAAGACCACCAGAGGAAAAAAATTCTAACTAAATCAATACCGGCAACAGCTGCAGATTGTAAAGTGCCTGCCCACCAGACAGTTGAAGCTGCTAATGCAATGATTATATAGAATATACAACACACTTATTTCTCCAGTTATCAGGTACAAATCGATTCTCGTAATTGAAAACCAATTTAATTGAAAGTCAATAATATTTCTGTGATATAAATAACTATTATGGGATTATAAAAAATGTTCATAATTCGATTGGGCGTCAGCCATTTGGACGCAAAATTGTTTGGGATTTAAGCTGAAGCTTACTAAGTTAAACTCAGGATTATCATTATAGGTTGATATCATTACATTTTTTTGTATTTTGTAACCCCCATATGAAAGAAAATAAAAACAAGTATTTTGCGCGTTCAAGTGGCTGGCGCCCAAACGTCATAGACGTATCTTGTAGTCGAAACGAATTTTTAGCTATTCATAAGAATGTACTAGTTAGTTGGTTACATAAATACTGGCAGGAATACGCATAACGAGATTTGCTACTACTCCACCAGTGTTCATTCAGTTTTAAGAAGGTCAACGAAGGGCAAAAACCCGCCTTGGGACACCCCAGGTGGTCCATTGGAGGGCGTAACCCGACTCTTGTTTATATTAGCTCTTTGAAGTTTTCAAACAAAGGGAACCTTGCTCGATCTTCGCTCGTTTCTATTAAGAGGGTTAAAAGAAGAGATCCGTCGTATAGAGACGTGGTCCGACCGGTATTGGCGTAAGGAGGGCCTAGATGTTGCGCGGCGGAGCTTTGCGGTACCTCTAATGTATTTTGATTTTTAATAATCAATTATTCTTCTTCTGAAGTTTTAAGTGCCTAATTTAAATGCATACTTTCAGTATTTTACTTTTTTGTTTTTTAGATTTTTAGTGCCTATAAATCCGCTCTTTGTGCGTTACTTTGCTATTAAGGACATAGCAACCGAAAAACAGTTCCTGGCATTTCCTCCTAGAAGTTATTCACCGTCAGTATTTTGTTTACTACTACACAATCCTCAATTAAAGCGCTTATTTCAAGCGGTATACAGGGTGTCCCAAATTGAGTAGGATAGTATGGGTAACTTTCTTATTATTATATTTAGAGCTTTGGTTAAATGGGCAATGTTGTGCAATTTTGTATGCTCAATCAGATATACTTTACAAAAGTTTAAAATTCATAACCGATTAGTAACTATTCCAAAAAAGTGAAAATCGCGCTTTTCTAAAAAGTCAAATACCTCCGTAACTTAAAAAGCTATGTAAAAAGTTTTAATATGAAAGTTGCTTGCTCCCATAAGATACTCTTAAAAATGATGCCAAAAGAAAATGGAAACTTTCTTTTTTTAAATGGGCACCATAATTGATTTTTACATGATTAAATATAATTTAGACAAAGCTCTAATTATAATAATAAAAAAGTTATCCATACTATTCTATTCAACTTGGGACACCTTGTATGTATAATGAATGAGATCAAATAAAACCAAGAAAACGCAAGTTGTTTAATTTCTCTCTAATCTGGAGAACGTTCGTTCTACTTTAGATCATTATGCGCTAAGAAGACAATGTGACCCAGAAAGCAAAGCTGCAATGTAAAATTCAAGATGCTGAAGCTGTTGGAATACTTGTAAACATGACTCCAAAATGCCAGTCCTTTTCTGAAGATGTAAAAGCAGTGAGATTACTTTTCGTGAGGTAGTTAGTAGCTTAGTTGGATCTGTACGCAGACCACGTCAATAGTTCAGAATATTAGATGTTCCAACGGCCTGTCATCGGCAGATGGCGTCATTATTTGTAAACATATCAGGAAATGTTACTAAGCTTACCTGACAAAATAGTAGAATATGTTGATATTTTATAAACAATTTTAACAGTCAAACTGTTACGTTACATAATGCTATGGATGCTGTTATTGACAATTAATTCTAAACAAGAAAATATTAAGGTGTTCCTGTTAAAAGCTAGTAAGATTACATTTTGTGTTTTTTTGATCACTTTCTATAAAACAGATGATGTAAGGATTCAAGTTCCCCATTTTAAAATTTTAGAAATGAAGATGGAAAGCCTGTATTCTAGCTTCGTAAGTAAGATTTAAACAAAATGATGTAGGTACTTAGCCTTATTTCATCTTAATTAGAAGAAAAAGAACAAACTCGTTGCCGTGTCAATTACAGAATACTTGAGATGAGAATTCTGACCAAAATGGTTATTATTGTACTAGAGTTACTCGCTACATTTAGAGATATTTTACAAGAAATATTTGAATAACATTAAAATTATTAGGTTTAGACTTTCATAAATTCCATATTGTTGTAATCAATATACAGTGTGTCCCAATTGTCAGCTATACATCTTTTTCTTTTTTGTTTGTTGCCGAATTGATTTCAGATTTTTATCAATTATCCAGCTCTTAAAAGGTAACATTTTAATATTGTTGAAGTAATTGTATCTTATTTCACCAACCTACTGCGATTGAAGATAAACGAAAAAATCGGAAAAATGTAGTATGAATTTTTTATCAGCAAAGTTATTGAGAGAAGTTGCCTACAATAGCGAAAAAACTAAATCCAGATCTTAAAATCATAGTCTTTCATTACAGTAACACAATGGGAAATTTGCAGTGACTCCACGTAGAAACACATTTTATTTTAAAAGTATTAATTATTCAAATCCCAGTCTGAAGGTTTCAGGGCTGACAGATAATTCTACAGGCTACAAGCCTATCATGCCTTCAAGATTTACAAATGGAGGAAAGTTTTGAAAAATATAACATTTTTTATCACTGTCAAATGACCTAGAGAGCGAAAAAGCAAAAACATCTTAGACAAATCTAATAATTTATTTTTCAAGCCTGTAGAAAACATAATGTACTATAAAAACTCGACAATTTTTCTTGTGGGAGCGAACCTAGGTATATTTAAAATGGGACTTTTATAGCAATATACGACCACGTTTCTGTCTAGTGTAACCATTAACGATAATTCTACTTGAAAGTTTTTTAATCCGGCCATAGATCCTAGAGATGAAGAAAATCGTCCTTAGAAAGGACGTGTCGAGCAGTAATCCGGCCGAGTGACCATTCTTCCAGCACTTAACCATCATAAGTGAAATCTCACTGAATATTGATGGGGCAGAGTATTGCGTCTCGCTCGTTTTCCTGCTTCTTCTTATAGTTTCTCTTTTCCATAGAGTGGAAAACTGAAAAATGTCCTTTGTGGTAGCGCTAAAGACGTACTTACAATGCACTCTGCTCCGTGCTTCCGGCCGGAGGTTCCGGAGATTAGCGGGAGTGGATAATTGACTCCGAGACCTCCGTGCCGTTGACGCTCTTCGTTCCTTTCGTGATTTTCGGACGAATATAGTATTATACACTTATTATTTCGTTCTTTTTCTCTTTGAATTGTATGATTATACTCTTATTATGTAGTGTACGTGAAAGAACGACCTCCTTTCTAAAGAATGTTAAAATTGCTTCTCACTGAACTTTTAACACCTGTTGTAATTTTGCTTGTAGCTATTATAATCATAAGTTTGTAGACAAATTGCGTTTTCTACAAAATCGTTTATAAAATTGTAAATGAATTCGTCTGCTATGTTTAATTCGCAAAACTTTCTATTTTGCAATTCCAGTTATTCATAGAAAGTTCACCAAAGTTATTAAATAACAGCATGTGTACAGCGACCCGAAGAAGTAACGTCTTGGTGACAATTGATGAAAGCACTTTTACTTTTCTCATTAGGCGTTTCTACGTATTTGCCAACTAATAATTATTCTAATCTTAATGCAAAATTTTCCGTTCCTATAGAGCATCATTTTTCGTAATTAATATCATCGATTTCTGTTCTCGCGATTAAATTTAAATATTCTTTAACTACCAATGGCAACTGGTTTTCTTTTTTTTTGTTAAGATCAGATAAAGCCTATACGAATTTATATTTTCAAAGAAGCTTCATCAGTTAGTGAAAGGAGAGTAGAAACCGGGCTAATATCCCTATTTACCTGTACATGGGACATTACTTTATGGATGGCCGTACGAACATACAAGGTGGACCAATTTCATATAAGTGCAATTGACTGCATGCTAATCAAACCTCACCTGCTAAGTTTTGATACCTATATGCTGTTGTTAGGTAAGACAAAAATCAATTTTAGATTTTCTGAGAAGCTGTATCACAGTTATTTGATTATAATGAACAGAGAGGAAATTTCCAGAGTTTCTTAGAACTGTTAAAAAAATAATAAATCTGGTACCATGCTCGTCACTGTGTACTTAATCCTATTCCTGATCACGTAGACGGAACTTGGAAAGTCTTGACTTGTTCATGATTGTAAATGTTATTTACCTTGAAGGCTGTTTTAGGGATAAACGTTTCTTCAGCCAAGAACGAGAAATAAAGGTTGGGGTTTGCTGCAGTAGTTGACGGCCGTACCCCTTTGTGCTAAAGACGATGGGCGGGGAACGCGGACCCGATGAGCATGGGGCCATGGATATCTGTGCAGCAGTGCATGGTATTGATGTTCTACGGTGTTGTAAGCAGAAGGCAGTTACTGTTATAGTGTTCCAATGATGGGTCCGTAGAAATTACTGTTTCGCCATTGTCTTCATCCGTAAGGAAAACTTTAGTGAGAACAGTCGGCCAAACCTTGAACTTGGGCCTCACGAATGAGTCCGAGAAGCTACCCCGCTTAGTGGTTTGGCGGGACTGACTTTGGGGATGAATGGTCTGTGGATGTAGCACATACTGGGTGAGGTCACCCTGAGCAGGTTATCTGAAATGTGAGAGAAGTGTCGAGCAGAACATCCACTAACTCAGATTTTTGGCATCCTTCATGAATAAGACAAGGAGACGTTTGTGTTTCTTTTTGGGTCTTCTTCTGGGGAGTAGAGATGAAATTCTTAAGGTTTCAACAACGTGATTTTCATGCTTACGTATCAACCCTACATGGATTCCAGACGCGCATCTATAAGAGGGAACCATACAGTCATGCACTTCTTCCAAAGTTTAGAAGGAGTCTTGGAAAAGATTATTTTCTTTTGCCACAGTCGAGAAAATGTATATTACATGGCGGAGCGGCATCGAAAATGGCAACTCGATATTCGATTACGGGTCGGATGAAGGTCTAGTAGTAGTCTGAAATGCCTCTGCCAAATCAGGAGAGTAAACTGCGTGGCCAATTATTCAGCTCAATGTTTCACAATGTGGCGATTGTTCATATTGTCTAGCTTTACTATCGCTTTCGGCATACCAGCTGGAAAACATGACTCGTATTTCTTAAGAGAGGCTGTTGAAAATTACATATAAGCTGATGAAATTGTGTTATGAGTTCAAATTGAACGTAATATAGGACTTGTAGGTCAGTCTCATAACATAACCCTTATAATAGCCTTAAGGTTTGTTTTGAAAAGTATACACATTCTTGGTTTGTTTACGGTGGAATAAGTGGCTTTCAGAGGTTGCATGTATAGTACTAAGCTCAGGGAAGGTTGTGGTTTCTCAGGAAAAAAATAAATTTGGTGATGCTTTGCAGTTATGTGAATCAATTTGTATGTTGTTTCACTTTGGGACGCTCACGCAACATGCTAGTAGTCGTCAAATAAATCTCCGTTTGCTTTTTTGGCTTCTTACTCCTTTTTATTAGGGCCCTAAATGAGATTTTCGAAAAGTTGGGATACGTTCAAGAGTTTAACTCCTCTTCGATGATCTTTCTATTGAATTTTAGAATTTAGGATGTCCAGGCAATACTGCTGATGAATTTGGATACCTACGGTACATGTTAAGCTTTGCCTCTTGCCAAAGGCTCGCTCTATTCAATCACGAATATGGAATCTATACAACAAGATGCCACCGTTACCTCAAAATGATCCTTGTAGGGATCAAGTCTGTGGTTCCGTTTGGCTCTGTAACCCTACATTAGAATTTGGAAAGTCATAAATTTAATCACAGCTCGTTCAAGAGCTTCGTAGAAATGCTGCAAGTTCTTGGGCAAAAACATTCTATTGACGTTTGGATTTCATCATTACTAAATCGAATCACCACTCTAAATGCTTTAGTTGCATATGAGTATTCAAGACTAAAAAGGAAAATATTTTTTGCTTTAAGTCGCTTTTTTGCAAATAATCCCATCGTAGGGGCTCGTTTTGCACTTCTATACTAATAGAGTGATAGTAATAGCTAAATCCTCTCAAGTATCAGTTCTGTTTAGTAATGAAATTGATATTCACTTTGACATTTAAGCATTGAGAATTTTGACAAAAAATACAGATTAGCTTTTAAAAAGTTAGGTTGAAAGGCAACAAAGAAATGCCTGAAAGGACTCTCAGGTAAGCGGGTTTTTACATAATCAAAAGAAGTTGTTCCAAATTAACTCTACTAATCTATACGTACTTATTATAAAAGAAAAATAAGCTTCCACGATGTGGTGGGTAAAGCTTAACATTGTTTGCTGTTACAAACTATTACTAAAAGTAATTAAATGTTCATCATCTATTTTTAGGTATTGGCTACGCTGTGGTCCTAATCGCCTTCTATGTGGATTTTTATTACAACGTAATCATCGCCTGGGCTTTAAGATTTTTCTTTGCTTCATTTACGAACATGCTGCCTTGGACAACGTGCGATAATCCATGGAATACGCCTTTCTGCAGGCCTGTAAGCTACATTTTTAATAATCTTTCTTCCATTTTGATGCACGTAATTTATTCAAGTTCTATTTTTTGTAATTTTTTTTGCAAAATTGTTTTTGTAAATTGCAACATGCTTACCAACATTTCCGTTATGCTAATAAAACAAAAGAACTACATTTTTCATTTTCAAGTTCACAAACTTTCTTACATCGGCTTACTAATTTTCCGGCATCCTACTTAATGTTAAGTAGACGAGTTTTCACTTGCAGTTCGATTTTCCGTCTAAAAATTCTTCCGACTACAACAGCACAGATTTGTCAGGCCAGGGTCTACCCAATCCGGCCGAATCTCGTTTCGCTTCCGCCGCTTCTGAATATTTCAAGTAAGACTTATTCTTTTTTCCCTTTTACATTATTTCTTTTTAACTGCTTTCTAACTACCTATTAATTTTTAGCCGCGCAATTCTGGAACTGCATCGAAGCGAAGGCCTACACGATCTCGGTGCTATAAAATGGGACATGGCCTTGTGTCTACTAGCCGTATACATTATATGCTACTTTTCCCTATGGAAGGGCATTTCTACATCCGGCAAGGTGGTCTGGTTTACGGCCCTTTTCCCATATGCTGTACTCCTAATCCTTTTGATTCGAGGGGTTACTCTACCGGGATCCGCCGAGGGAATCAAATATTATCTTAACCCGAATTTCGGGGTCATCACCAAAGCGGAGGTGAGTGAAAAGAAAAAGGCACGTTCTTTTTTTGTTTTCTCATGTTTGTGATATGTGTACGCGCGTGCAACAAGCAATTCATCTACTGTTAAAGCTTAAAGCTTATATATGTTGACATCTTAGAATGGAAGGGTCGTGTTCGACGACGATGTCTCTGCAACAAGTGGTTTATGGTTTTTGCAGTTTCTTGCTTGTTATTTTTTTTGTAGAGATTTTATTTCTATTTGATTTGAACTTTATTTAGCTTCTTTTTATAAATTAGCTTACAAATTGTCGATTTTATCTAACAACAAATAATAATAACCTAAACAGCCACTAAACTGGTATCGATCAGCCAGTTAATTAACTAGAAAATATGTTCTTTATAACAGATACTTTCAATTAACACACCATGCTCGGAAATAATCGCGTCGTTCAAGACATAATTAGTTGAGCACGAGAAATTAAGCTGCTTCACATATAATCGTAGCAACCATCAAGGAAAAGAAATCCATTTTCGTCTTCATCGGTGAATAGTAGACCTACATTTTGTTATAGTAATTCTCTCCGTGCCTAAAATGAATTATATATGAATGAACACAAAAAAGCGTCGAATATGTTAGACTTTAAATTTAGTATGAAATAGCACTGCGATGCCCAAACTAAATTTTGAAAACTGCAACATGAGAAATTCAAAAAGGTCGCACACGCACAGGCGATAAGGATGAGCAATGAAAAACTACAGAAAAAAAAACCTCTAAAGTCTACCACTGTTCACGTTATCTCACATATGAACCTACTTGTCAGTAGCCTTTTAAGATTTGCACCAACAGAGTTCAACCACCGCACCTATTGTGAACAAAGTACCAGATTTTGTCCCATAGACATTCCAACTGAACCACCTTCAACTTTCACACTTCTTGGGTTAGTAATGTTCCAGTATGCTTTACATCGAGTAAGCTCGGGATGATGGTTTTCAATTCTTCTTGCTTCAAGAGCATCGTCGTCACTTTAATGAAACCGCAATACTAGCGCAAAAGATTGTCAATGCAATGGGAAAAAAGTTATTATCATACCAACGTAACA
>VTPC01090988.1:0-12546 GCA_011009095.1 Ignelater luminosus
GTGACTAGGATAAAGACATTCATCATAGGTTTTTTATTATAATTTTTATACTGCTTACGTAACAAAGAGAAAATAAATTTAAAAGAGTACAATCGTTATACGCTTTACTTGTTTGTTCTGTAAAATAAAACTAAAAACTACTTGTGGATTGGTAATTTGGTGACCAGGTTAGGAAAGTTTGTGATACCGGTCAGGAAATTTGGTGATAGTCTTAAATCGATCACATAATTTTAGAACAAATGCCTAGTTTATGACGTTAACTCTAATTATAGGTCTTCTTCTTTTTCACAACATTTATCGCACATATAAACGATATCTTCTGTGACACCAGTTTGGCATTTTTCGTGGCACGGAATTTGGCAGAAACTACATTGCACCCAAGCCAGGCCGATTTTTTTTCTTAACATCTTGTGAATATCTTTTAGAACCACTTCCACAGGTCATCTTCTTTTCCATTTACGGAAGTTGGCACAGCTGAAGAGGATGCAGGGACAGAAGACGATGTCTTTGGAGTTATCTTTTTACTTTGACTTTTTTTATTAGGAAAAGTGCTTCGGACGCCATAAATTTCTTCAACGGGTATTAAACATTTTGCTGAGGAATCCGTTACTCGTTTCTGTTTATTAGTAGCAGATGGTACAGGACGTTTTAAAATTTGATCAACAGTTGAAACTGAAGCAGTATGATTGTTCTTTTCCGTAAGCTTTGATGGAGCTAAAGCATCCGCAGACACGGCATCTCTCTTAAAAGGACAAGCACCACTTTTTCGAAACGCGTTTTTAATATTACTTGACGAAAAGCTTGCTAGAAAGGCAGGATTTAAACAGCTGATGAAAATTGGATTTGTTTGGTGTCCGTGTGGGATTGGCTTTTAATAGTCATTGAGAGATTTTACCCAATTAGCTTTCAGTGATCGATAAACTCCCACATCAAGTGGTTGAAGCAAGTGGCTACAATGAGCAGATAAAGTTAGTAAATATATTTGGTTTTCTCTTGCTAACGATAATATTGTTGGACTAATGTAAGAGCCATGTGAATCTAATAATAATACAACTGGTCTCTGAGATGGAATGCTGTTTACGAAATGGTGGAACCATGGAATGAATAGCTTCGAACTGATCCAACCGTTTGGAGATAGAGTTACAACTGAGTTGGGTAACTTGTCTGTTTCATTAGTCTCACTCCATCGTTTTCTTTTAAAAACTATAAGTGGTGGGGCCCAAGTACCATCAGCACAAGCACATCCAACTACTGAGTGAGTTTCTCCCCTTTCTTCATATGCTCTTTTGTAAACATATCGTTTTCCAATTGGAGTCACAATTTTTCCATCCTTTAGAACATATGAAAGACCAGTTTCGTCAACATTCCATACCTGACCTGGCTTGTTTTCTTTAATCCCTAACTTCGTCAGAAGGTCATTTAATTTGTCGAAATAATCATTAATCATATAGGAATTTCCCATTGAAGCTCTGTATGCCGATAGATTTTCTTTTTTACTTTTAAAACTTGCACACCACCATTTGCTTGCCATACTAATATTATTCAGTTGGTCTTGTTCATTTTCAGTTTTCGCAAGTTCATAAGCAGTTGATCTAATTTTTTTAACAGTTAAACCAAACCCAAGTTCCTGCATTTCGACAACAAATTTAAATAGCTTCTACTCTAATTCTGCTGATAAAAGAAACGGACGTCCAAGTTTGGGAAGATGCTGACTATCATCGTTATATTCATTTGCCTTGTTTGTGATAAACCGTTTTAGAAAAGATCATGGAATTCCGGTTCTTTTAGCAGTTTTATAAATTGTGACCCCTTCATGCTCTACTAGTTCCACAGCTCGACGAAAATCTTGTTCAGTATACTGCCTATAAATCTTTTTGCTTGACGTGGTTTTAGACTTCTTTTTAGATTTCTGTGTCTTAGCAGCTTTAATTGGAGCCATTTGGGTTATTTACTAGAAAACAGAACAATGATATAGGTAATTTGGTGATAGGTCGCATTAAGATGCTAACTAAAAGATTTTGCAAATCTAATACCATTGCATCAATATACATTGATTTATAATCATATTTGATTAACATTAGCCAGAAATCCGAATTTAAAGCAGTAAAATTTACATTGCTGTTTCCAAAGTAAAAAATTACCTTAAACTGGCGTCCACCTACTTAAGACAAACACAGTCAAATTTAAAAAGTTACAACAATTCTAACCACATCACAAAATTAAGGATTTCTTTACGAACATAATCATGCGGAAAAAGTTTTTCAAACTTACCATTTAAAATGATTATAGTTAAAACAACAACGCAAATATCTCATTTATAGCAACAACAAATAAACCTGTAAACAATTCCACACGTGCAAGAGCAAACATGAAAGCAACAGAAGTTCACAATTCTGGATTCAGTACACCTAGCTCTGTCTGTGGACAAAAATATGAAACAATCCTGCAGTAGGTATTTTGATGATTTAGATAATTTGAAACTATCACCAAATGCACTATATCACCACATTACCTCCCTTTACCCTACATTTTATCTGTATTTGAGTACTTTTGTATTTAAATACTTTTCTTTTTTAAAGTACTTTGTACTTGTACTTAAGTACTTACACAAAAATGTACTTTGTACTTAAGTACATTTGTGATGTACTTACCCAGCTCTGATTGTGACTGTTTGTCGTTTTATTTGTTTTGTTTACTTACAGTACTTTCTAGTACCTAATTTACATTTTACTGGATTAACTAAATAAAACATGCACTCTTAATGTTAAATATGATCTTAATTTTAAAGGATTTTGACATTTTATTCGGAAATTATCCTATGTATAGTATTATCAGACAAAGCCAGTTGATTGTGATACAAAGTAGATACCGACACCAAACAAAAAACGATTTCAAATTGAGCTCAATAACGATTTTCTCTCCGCTAGCAGCACTACTGTTCTAGATTAAATTTGACAAGCTTAAACGTCGATTTATAAGTGTGAAGTTATTAAAATTTAAATTTTAGAAAAAAGTAATTATTAATGCCTTATTCTTGCGTATTCTTATTCTTTGCAAAGTTTATATGAGCAAGTGCATATTTTTTATTTCCTCAGCGTCAATTTCATCACTTTCACAATTATTTTTTTATAATTTGCTTAAAGCAGATTTCATAGTGGTTGCGCAATTTTTTCTGAATAAATCGGGTTAACCCAAATAACTCTGTCATGTAATTTGTATAATCAGATCAAAAATGCAAGATAAGTTTCCGGAAACGCATTATTTATTACATTTTTAAACTTTAAGTTTCAATAACCTCACACTGATGTTTAAACTTGTCAAATTTAATCTAGAACAACAGTGTCTCTAGCAGAAAGAAAATCGTTACTGAGCTCAATTTGCGATCGTCTTTTGTTTGGTGTCGGTACTTTGTTTTTAGTTACTGTTTCTACAAAATCGTGACTGTAGCACAAGAAGAAGTGAAATATGTAGTGATCACATTATGAACATTATGTAGTTTGATGGGTGTATTTCCATAAATTAATAAATAAATAAATTATTCAACTCAAAAATATATTAAACGAATATTTAATACCAATAAAAGATTAAAGGGGCTACAGTTTGGAACATTTTTTAGGAGGCCATTTGTAAACCGATTCGAGTATTCCGCTACCAGAAATAACTGTCTAAATTCTTAAGTTTGGAAAAAGAAGTATACCCACTAAAAAAGGACAAAATTCCAAAAAGAATGCGTATCTTGATAATTTTAGAACGACTTAACTGTTGGGTAGATTTTGATGATTTTGCGTAATTGATATGGTGTTCTACAAACATTTTTTCGGGGTATCAAAACAACAAAATTCAATATCCTGTAAATAAGAAGTGAAACCAGAACGAGAATTTTTTGTGAAACATACTAAAAGGAAGGCTACCGAATGAAGCAAGTGCAGGTTTTTTGTTGAAAAGGTTGGAGTCTTATTGTGTATTGGCATGTTTCTCAGCTTGATTAACTTTAAGGATGAACATAAGTTAATAAATTAATTAAATTAATAAACGAACTACAAAACAAATTATCTATCTCACTGATACATCAAAGTTGCAAGAGCAAGGAATGATGTCAAAACACTGGTAGGAAAGAACCTGTCAAATTTTTCTAGAGATGAAAGAATTTTGAGACATTCTACCAAGCGATATGAAAACAATTTTGATGTTTTCTTCTTTTATTTATTTAATTTACTGCTAGTTTACAATCTACTCTCTTATTTCGAGTATTAAGCGTGAGTACAGAAATCATCTTTTGACGATGCTCTTAATCCTTTTGGAGGGATGGTCTGGGTTCAATTATTTTCTACTGGATGCTAAAGATCGATCGGTCATTGTCTCTTCAGCCTTCTTGGTACATTTGGTAGAGTGTTAAATTGTGTTACTAATCTATTATTATGTCCGATTAGTCCTTGTCGGTCAAGTGTCGACAATCTGTGAATTTCATGAAATAAGATACCGAGGTCATTGTGGATGGTAAAGTTGGAGACATACCAGGGCGCATTTGTTATAGTTCTCAGAATTTTCGATTGGATTCTCTATATGATTTTTACGTTCAATGGTTTTGTGCAACCCCACAGTTATATCTCGTATGTCCAGATGGATTTGATTATACACTTGTATATTAGGAGTTTGTTTTCCATGGACAACTTGGATCTGCGGCTTAATATCAAAGACATTTCCTTTAATTTTGGATTTATTTGTTGTCGTTTAGTATTAACGTGTTTTTTGGACAGGTATATGGATATTATTACGTAAGACTTGCAGGCATATTATTTTTCTTGTCGTGAATGTTAGTGTGATTAATTTTGATCTTCCATTTGTTGAACAAGTCCTGCAATAGATTTAGGTGACGTTGAAGATATTGCGAAGCTGTTAGGGGAGCACTGTTTACTGCTAGTATCGCAGTATCGTCCGGAATTATTGCTACTGTGGTGTTATCTGTTGTTGGGAAGTCTGCAGTAAATACTAGGCACAGTAATGGTCCCAGGACACTTCCCTGTGGTACTCCAGACTTTATGTCATAGCATTGTGAACAATCATAGTTGTACTTAACTTGGAAATATCTATCTGTCAGATAATACAAGGTATCTCAAAAGAAAGTTCACATTTAAAAAATCGATTTAAAAAAAAGTAAGGAGCTTATTGAAAAAATGTTTATTACATATTAAAATACATTGTTTGGGAATTTATTTTTTAAAAATGATATCGTCCAAATGTAAACCGTTGCGCTCACGGCATTCATTTAATCGAGCACTAAAATTGCCTATGACGGCTTGGCAGGTATTCTCCGTGATGGCTGCCATTTCGTTACGGATATTTTCTTTTAATTGTGCCAGGGAAGTCGGTTTGTTGGCGTAAACTTTTGATTTGGCATAACCCCGCAGGAAAAAGTCCATAGATGTTAAATCGGGACTGCGTTGAGGCCAATTTATGTCACCTCTCCTTGAGATCAATTTGCCAGGAAAAATTTCACGCACTCGTGGCAGAGACCTGTTGGACGTGTGTGAAGTTGCTCCGTCCTGCTGGAACCATGTTCTTTGGTTATAACCAGGCAAGTTTTGCAGTTCAGGCACGAAGAAGTCGTCTAACATCTCCACATAACGCTCTTAAGTCACTGTTACTGTGCGTCCCCTTTCATCTTCAAAAAAGTAAGGGCCGATAATTCCTCGCGCCGACATCGCAGCCCATACGGTCACTTTAGGCGAATGTAGGGATTTCTGATGTTTGTGTTTTGGATTGGTTGCACTCCAGTAGCGGCAATTTTGCTTGTTTACGTGCCCATTAAGATGAAAATGAGCTTCATCCGAAAACAAGATGTTGGTAAACGTTGGAAAGCGCTCAGTCATCTGGTTTACGAAGTCAAGCCTCTGACCAGCATCCTGAGGCTTCAATTCTTGCACCAACTGAATTTTGTAGGGGTGCAGCTTTAAATCTTTGTGTAAAATGCGGAATAATGATGATCTATGCACATTCAAAGCAACAGCACGCTTACGAATCGAAAGGTTTGGGTCGTCACGAACAGACTGAGTAACACTGTCTACGTTTTCGACCGTTCTCGAAGACCTTGGACGCCCGGATTTTGGTTTTTCCAGTGTTGAACCGGTCTCTTCAAACTTCTCGACCCATTTTCCGATAAGTCGAGCCCTTGGCTCATCATTTAAGTGACGAATATGTCGAATATTGCAGAATTTTCTACGCGCTACAGTCGCCGAATTACCGTTTTTGTAAAACTCACGTACGCACAACGCACGGTCCGCTCCCGAGAAACGCTCCATAGCGACTAAATTCCCAAGAGCCAGGCTACCGATTGACATACCCCCCGCGCCGCTCGGAATAGTTGCGTTCACGCAATAAGCAAAACAAATGTGTACTTTCTTTTGAGACACCCAGTATTTTAATAGCAAGTACATTAGTAGGGACTAGGAAGCATGTTCTTAATCTTAAACAGACCAGTGTGCCAGACCTTGTCAAACGCTTGGGCGACGTCGAGAAATACTTTCCCCAAGACTAGCTGCTATTTTATTTACAATTCTATGTGTCGGTGGGATTGTGGAGTTTTTCTCTGAACAATAGTATTCAAATAACGTCTGCCGTCTCAAATGTTCCACGTTTTGCGCTTCCCATCCATTGTCGTGAACTTTTCTATACAACAATGACCACAATTCTTCTACACCTCTAGCTTGGGGCACATTTGGAGGATTACCTGCCTTTGGTACGTACTGATAAACTCCAATAATCTTGGCAGACATCTTTGAGTGTAGATGTTAGCATCAATAGCTTCACCTTGACATGTGCTACATAGGGCCTAGAAACACCGGCCTCCGAAATGGCGCACTAAACCAATATTTTATCTTCAAATTTCTTTTCGATGAACTCCGAAGAAGTCGTTACTGAATTTACAAAGTCTCTGTCTGTATGTTTCGATTTGAATTTTATTTGGTCTCGACAGTTTTTCATATCGTCTGTATAGAAACCATCATTTCCTTTCAGTTCTGAGTGGGAGAATGTAAAATATTTTTCGTCGTCCATAATGGGTTTTGTTACAAGTTTGTTACCTGAGAAATAATTTGGACGCAAAGCGCGGCAACATCCGGGAATTCTTGTCAACTGATCTTGAGTGTATTTGGAACATTTACGTCTGTTACGACACTTAAGTCATGAATTTTTTATTTCTCGTCTTACCGTTTTATATGAAGTTCTAAATCTTCGAGCTAACTTACCGTATGATGCACCAACACGGTTTTTCTTTGTAGTTTTAATTAATCTGTTTGCAGTCGCCCTACTCTGTGCTTTTGGTCGTCCACTTTTTGGCAAACTTAAATATGGTATTCCTTGTTCACATTCAGCTGTTGTCCTATAAATGGTTGCAGGAGATGGGATTGGTAATAGACTAATTGGACAGCATGAGCTGGTTTCATTTGTTGGCTTTCGAGGTTTGTGTATCATAATAATTTGTGCAAATTTCCAAATGAGTGAGTAATACTGCAAGTTAAGCATTCTGTTAAATATAACTGTTAGTAATACTAATGCTCTTCGTGGCAGCTGTCTCAGTATGGTCGCTGTGATGAGGTCATATCCGGGTGCTTTATGTTGGTTTAAATTTTTGATTTCCTATGCTACTTCCCCAGGCGAGAAAGGCTTAATAGGCAATGCCATTTGACAACATACATCGAGGAAATTTTTGATTTCATTATCAGTGTTATTTATATTCGGTAGTGGTGTACGAGGGTGGTCTGAAAAGTTTCCGACCTAACAAAGATACAAGACATTTTTTCTGAAAATTTTTTTTATTTTTCAACATAGTCTCCTTGTAACTCTACACACTTCTCCCAGTGATGCTCCCATCTCTGTAACCCGTCCAAATAGTACTCGGCATTTTTCTTTGCAAAATAATTGTTCACGAAGGTGATTGCCTCTTCATTTGACGAAAATCTTTGTCCTCCGAGCGCAATTATTAGATGAGGGAACAAAAAGAAGTCGCTTGGGGCTAGATCTGGTGAGTAAGGCGGATGGTCAAGCAGTTCAAACCGTAATTCGTGGATTTTCGCCATGGCAACCGCTTAGGTGTCTTGGTGAAACAGGATTTTCTTTTTCTGCAAATGTGGCCGTTTTTTCGCAAGTTCTGCCTTCAGTTTGTCAAGTAATGATGCATTGTATGCTCCTGTAATGGTTTTTCCTTTTTGAAGATAATCGATTAAAATAACTCCATGACCATCCCAAAAAACAGTCGCCATCACTTTCCCAGCCGAAAAAACAGTTTTTGCTTTTTTTGGAGTCGGTTCCCCCTTTGCAGTCCACTGTTTGGACTGTATTTTTGTTTCGGGCGTATAATGGTGTATCCAAGTTTCATCTACAGTAATTAATCGGCGCCAAAACTCGGATTTATTTCGCCTAAACTGTGCCAAAAGAGCGTTGGAAATATTCATTCGAACACGTTTTTGGTCTAACGTGAGCAAACGCGGCACCCAACGCGCGGACAGCTTTCTCATGCCTAAATGTTGATTTAATATGTGACAAACACGTTCTTTTGACATGTTCATAACCTCTGCTATCTCTCTCACTTTAATTCGGCGGTCGTCTAACACCATTTGGTGAACTTTGGCGATGTTTTCGTCGGTAGTTGCAGTTTTTGGACGTCCCGAACGTTCATCGTCTCCCAAGCTCTTACGGCCACGTTTAAATTCAGCAGCCCAAAATTTCACTGTGGTAAATGATGGTGCAGAGTCCACATACACAGAATCCATCTTTTATTTGCGAAGGCGTATTGCCTTTCAAAAACAAATATTTAATGACAGCTCGATACTCGATTTTGTCCATTTTCACAAAAAAAACTCACATCAACTCACTCAAACGACTGTTACATAAAAACTGCGCGTCCAAAATGGCTGAAACTTTGGTGAGTAACTGTCAACAGATGAACAACGAAATTCAGTAGCTTTTATTTACGAGTGCTGCCATCTTCACGTTGAGGTCGGAAACTTTTCAGACCACCCTCGTAAATACCTGCTATAGATGCTTTGCGAACACTGTGGCCTTATCGACATTACTTTTTGCCCAGGTTCCATCGATTCTTCTTCTCGGTGGGATAGCCATTTGGGGTCTTTTAAATTTCTTCGTAGCTCTCTATATGGTGTGATCATCTTTGCTATGTGTATGTAGTGCTCGAAGGTAGCGTTTTTCATTTTGGTCAAGTCTCTATGTAAGTTTCGCTTTAACCTGTTATATAATATCATTATTTCTCGACCTCTGCCATCTACTGTGCGCTCTGCGTTTTTGAGTTACTCTACATCTCGTATGTAGAGTGGAATGTCCTGTCGTCATTTCTTCTATCAACTTGAGGTGGTGTTGAGTGCCTCTCGTATTATAGTGGTGAAGTATTGTGCCGCTTCGTCTAGCTCTTGGGATTCTTTTATTTTTAGGTTTAGCTTTACGTTCTCATCTAAAGAAGTCCGGACACTATCCCAATTTGTTTGTTTTGTAACAAGCGTTGGAATAGGTACTAGATTTGTCCATTTTATAGTTACTTAGGGATGCTATCACCGGGAAGTGATCAGATGATAGTTTGTATATAATTTGATGTTATACCTCAAAGAATAAAGAAATCTAATAGAGCGGGTATTTTGTTTGGGCCAGTACGTTGGATCTCTGGTACTGACAAGTTGGCAGTTTTCACTGTGTATGGCATGTAGAAGATTTCTTCCTTTTGGCGGTATTAATCTCGCTTTGCGTTCCAATCACCACCTATTATAAATCTGGATCCCTGAGATTGAATGAAGGTGATATATTCGTCAGTAGTGATAATGATGATGATTCTTGGACCGGGTATCCAAGGCAACCAATAAAATCTTATACCTATACCAGACTTTCGACTAGTATTTATGCATTCAACCATAACTGTTGGATCGAAGATTAAGAGACTGGGCTCAATAATGAATTCAGAAGTTTATTGGAAAAATGCATAGGACTGTAAATATGTAATGATAATAGTTTCAGATAGACTGTATATAAGAAAATTGTCTTTTTGATAAAATTAATGAATAATCCTCGTATTAGATTAGACTTGTCATAGTTTTTTATAAAAATAAATCAAATCTGGTTTTAAATTATAGTGTACACAGTGTTTTCGTCTACGTGTCTGACGTAACGCAACAAATGAAATGTAGTTCAAGGAACACAATGTTTGAATATCGTCCGTATATGGTTAACACATAATTATAAAATTTATCACTTTAAAAGAACATAAAATTGCTTTAGGTTGAAAACATAAAGGTGTATTAGTTATAATAAGATATTCAGCTTCCAGATTAAGAAATTAACACGTTCTTTGTTTAAAATTCAAAGGAAAATAATAGGTTAGTTACCATCTGTGTAATCTATGACGGAAATTCTATAAAAGTAAAAGTAGTAAAGCATTCTTTACAGTTAAGCGGATTTATGTTATTTCAAGGATAAGTTGTTATATATTTAGAAAATTTTAGCTTACTAATTAATATTTTATAATTTTTCTGAGATTATAATGGATATATTCAAACCCGCCGCAATAGCAATATTCAACAAGTAAAGTTATAATAATAATAGAATCTACGATAGTTCTTAAAAAATTTCATTTGCAGTAACGTTATGCAGTTAACATGCAGTGGCTGATGATGTTAACCTTGTAAAAGTAAGTTCAACGTCCGTTGCTCTTTGCAAAAGTCTCATGGAGACTTCTGCTGGTACCCGCTGCGCCGGCGGAAAGCCGCGGTGATAGATTTCAACGATGGAACATCAACCGCACCTGAATTTAACACCTTAAATACCAGACGAACGATGACTCAGATTTTAAATTTTTTCTTACCGAATTTAAAACTAGATAAAATTTTATTTTTTCGGCAAGACAAAATAAAACATTAATATTTTTATGGAGAGACTAAAAATAAAATGTTATAATAAAATATGATTAAGGCACATAAATTTTCTATCACGTTTATTATTAATATTGGAGATTTATCCATTAATTTTGTTTGGTTCTATAAAGCCGGGACTAATCGTCTTTTTTGTTACCAGTTTTCTTAAGAAACCGCACGCGGCTACTGATATACGCACAGCTCCTTTAATACGCACGCATAAGGCTGGCTGTCCAGCCCCGGGCAAAATGGGAATATTTCAATTTATATTGTGCCAGTAGTATCAAACGCAATTCATCTTCAAAATAATAGTAATAACAACTGCAATTTTTTTATATGTAAATATTACGAATAAAATGTTAATACTGAGTGTTTTTTAATAAACAATAATTATTTGTACATCTAAGTAATGATTTTAGAAAGGCTTTTGTTGTTTTTTCAAATAATTAAAACATCATTATTACATTAATTTACATACACCCATCCTTAACAAAAATAAATAGCGATTTAATCTTGTTAATGCTTTGGTCAAACAATTAAAAAAAACATATGCTAACGTGAGGTGTAAATTCTCTATAGCAACATAAACATACAATTACAACTAATTTGCATTTTCCAATTTTCAAACTAACAAAATAATTAAATAAAACAAAAATAACTAGAAGATAAAAATAACATGCCGGCCCTGTTCACGAAATTTATTTACTTTAACCTTGGTTGATTCTACCTGCACTTTAAGAATCACGTTCCTATTTCGTCCTTTAATGAGTAACAAATCATTTTAACAATCGAAACGATTATTTTAAATTATTTTTCAACGCAGTTAAAATAAAAAGATTCTAAACGAGTCAATTTTGAAACTTAAACGCTTCAAATTGAAGACGAAAAACCGTTATTTATTGGAAGTAGAAAAAATCTACTTTATAGGTATACATTATATGAAAGGCATTTTAGGAACGTCTGTTGAGACTGTACAGAATAACTGGTAGTCCACTAGACGACAATATAAAATGCACAAGACTGTACACGCTGCAGACCGGTTGCCTCGTTGCAGGTGAGTTTTGAACTCGGGAAAGTTTAAAATCCAATTCAATCGAATATATCGACAGGGATATACAAAACTGTATTGCTGTGAAAAGAGTACTGTAAGCATGCATTCAATAAACTTTTAAAAAAGTACAATTTTCTAAACATTTCTCTTTCTTAAATCGTACCTCAGCTATATATGATTATTAAAATTTGCATTCCAAAAAACTAGATTAGAAATCACCCAACACACACCATATATTCAAATTATTCTCGTTTTGTGCAGGAAGGGATCGCAGAACGAGCAGGCCAGAGTACGACAAATTCCCATTTTCATCGCTTACTTCCTCGGTATAGCAACGAGCAACCCGGAAAGACTGGGCTTTGGGTAGCTTTGGTGATCGAAATATCGGAACGCTGTTTTTTGAGATTGTTATTTTAATCAGACCAAGTTGAGTTCGGATCGCGAACAAAAAGAGGATAAAACAGAGAAAGAGTCTTGGAAGATATTAAAATGCGATTCGATAAATTCTTTCTTATTTAAGATACAGAGTGTCTCTGGAACAACGAAACGTACACTTTCCATTATGTAAATGCTATATCGTTTTTT
>VTPC01090988.1:22546-70270 GCA_011009095.1 Ignelater luminosus
CTTAAATATTTCCACTAACATTGAAAATAATCCTCCTTACGAAAGTTCTGAATAGTTGAGGGATTATAGATTTCTAGGTATAATTAAGTAATGTGCATTCTAACTGTACATTAACAGACTTAAATTCATAATTTTGTGAACAATGGGACCGTAATTTACGTATCGGTTTCTGAGAAAAACATTTTAGGTGTTTAGGACATTCTTCCGCTTCAACAATTTCCAATAATTGATAATAATCCTCATTAAGAAGTTTAACTGATTTAAATTCATAATTTTGTGCATGTTGGGACCGTAATTTAGACTCCGCTTCCGCGTTATGGAGGTTTCCGCTTTCGTATGATATAAATGTATACATTCTGGCGGAATCACAAAATAATTCCGCTTTTTGGAGGTTTCCGTTTTATACAGGTTCCGCATTTACAGGTTTTACTGTAGTTACCTTTAGGGTCAGATTGAACTCTAGAAGTGTAATAAATTTGTTCCTTTATTTGAGTTACGAGATTGTAACGTAATTTGCTGAGACTTACTTTTTGATTTAACGTAAGGGCTTTGTCGGACAATTTTCGAGGAGCTCAATCCGGACCTGTCTATGTTAATCTTCAGAAAACATGTTTTACTAATTCAAATTCATTTCCCAATAAAGACTTGTGATTTAATACCAAAGATTAAAAAACAAGCCTCGTATTTTAAGTCTTGAAACGTTGAGAATTTTGTAAATTAGGAAAATTACTACAAAAGTCACTAGATATTAATATTAATAGCCTCTTCATGAAGTTCTTAGAAAAGTCACCGTGGCACAGAAATGCAATTTTAGAGTCAAAAGATGTCTTTTGTAAAATATAATTTGTTGGGGTTTAGTCGAAATTCCATTTCACATGAATAGCTCGAGAGGTAAAGAGCCTTGCCATTGCACGCTAATTCTATTGTTCTTTCAAACACAACCCAAAGGGTAATCTTTGTCTAGGTCAGGTATAAATTGTAAAATGCCGGTTTTTGCACTTTGCACTTTGAACACCAAAGCAGAATTCTCACGGAAGAGAAAGAAAGATAATCTGCTTAATAAGTTTGCTGTTACTTTAATAATTACTTAATTAAACAATAAATGTTATCTTTTAAATATTTATTTAATGATCGATTCTTTACCTGCCCAATAAGAAAGAAGTTAGGATTTTCAATCATTTCCTAACGATGATGACTAAAATGTCCTAAAGCTACGATCTAACCGTGTGAAAAGAATCTTATGTTATATAGGTTGAGCAGGTAAAAAAGTATTTTAAATTGCTTTCACAATGAAATTATTAAATTGCTACTAACACAACAAGTTTAGAATTTGCATGGGCATGAAAATGAGGATGAACTAATTTCTGGTATAGTTTAGTATAAATTGTAGTAGGAGGAATGGATCATTATCTTTAAGAAGTTGATGACCAACGCAGCAAAAGGTACTTACAAATTTAGTCATTTGTTCAATATTTGTAAAAATTCCCATCAGATAAAAGTTAATGATTCACTTAGAAAAACCTTTAAAGTCATATTTTAAGTACATAATCCCGGTCGTAAATTTAAAAAGGGATTTTAAAAACCATCAAGTTTGTGAAAGCTTAGGAAAGAAAAAAATAAATCGAAGATGTGCCTTTTAAAAGTTTTAACTTGCAGAGCTTCTATTCTTCTATAAAGGAACAAGTTATAGTTCCAAAATGGTGGCCAAAATAAAGATGGCCAATCGCCGTTACTTAAGGAACGATAAAGATACGAGATCCCCACTTAAATGATTCAAATGATGAAGGTATGTGGCAGTAGCGCAAAGCAAGCTAAACGAGCTACACATCACAAAATGTTACGAAAGTAGTTAAAAAGTTTAATTTCATCAAGTTTAATTTTAATTTAATTTTTAATTAATTTTGTGATATTTAAAATAGTGGGTGGCGGTTCTCTTGTTTTTGTAATTTTGTTTTGAGTTGTTAAGAGTTTTTCTTTTGGATTATCAACTGTGAGAAGGTAAACAATAGAAGACGCTATTTATGTTAATTTTTTGTCAAGTTCACTACTTTTTATTGTTGCATTTGTTTAAGTACAGCAATGTACAAGTGACACATGTTGCTCTGGTTAATGGAGGTTTATTTTAGGAAGTTTTAACTTCTTGATTGTTTTTTGTTTAAGCAAACGGGATTTTGTTGAGGTTTTATATTATTTGATTAGTTGTTTCAATGCTAATTTATTAAAAATAAAGTTTGAACGGATTGACCAGATGTTTGCTATTGAGAAATAGTTCATGCGACGTAATCCACTTTTCTTATGTATAGTATGTACCATACAATCTCTAGCAATTAAAGTTCACAATCACGAGAAAAATTTACAATGATACAATGTAAGATTATCTGTTTAATAAGTAAACAAATATGAAATGGCCTACTATGAGTTATATAGAGGAAGGACGAAATTTTAATTAAACTAACGAGCGATTATCGTATAATGTAAAAATAGACAAAAGGGTATTTGAATTACATCCATGCATGCATAATATGTGTCAACATTAGAACAGGGTTATCATAACTCTTAATTGATAAGGAATTTGTCTCAATTAAGGTTTATCATTGCATTCATTTAAATTAAAGGAAAAGTTGACATTGTTTTCAAGATAATCACAAGCTGTGGAAACTTGAAAGTTTTGTGGTTTTAATAAAATGTTGAATTCAATAAAAAAATTTAGCGACAAAAATTGGAATTATTTGTAATTGCATGGTTTATAAATAAGGACATTTAAAGCGATATCCGTTAATAATAAATAATAATGAACTAAAAAGAAATAAGTTTTGATAGGAAATATTTCGAATTAGAATTTTTGGTGAATTTTTACGATTTTCGTGAAGTATACGAATTAAAGAATCATTAAGTTAACAACATCCGATTAATTATATAGTCAAGGCTCAAGGATTTTTCTACAATAGCAGGTTGTTTATTATTACAAATTTAAGCGGTAATTATTGTTAACAGTAACTAGTTCTCTGAACTTTTTTTAA
Source organism: Ignelater luminosus (assembly GCA_011009095.1). Taxonomy (NCBI): domain Eukaryota; kingdom Metazoa; phylum Arthropoda; class Insecta; order Coleoptera; family Elateridae; genus Ignelater; species Ignelater luminosus. The sequence goes on from VTPC01090988.1 coordinate 25,567, forward strand.
ATCAAATTAACAAAAACAAATGTCGGTAATATTTAGAAAAATCTGAATCACTACGCTACCAATTCTATGATGCATTTGTTTTTGGATCTTCATGTATTTATACGTCAATGAAATTTTTTTTTATTTGACACAAAACATAATTTTATTACAACGCTGTAAATGCTATAAAAGCTGAAAATACGAAATGTTTTTAAAAGCGTTATTATGCTCTTTCACGTTCGCTTTTACTAATCTTTTATGCAAACCAATAAAATTCTAGTTATTACTTCACGAGTTATTTTTATATGAAAAAAATCATTTGCATTAGTTACATAAGAAAAAGTTAACCGTCTGACCATCTTTATTTTAATAAATGAGCCGCAAAATAATACAGAACTAGTTGCAAAATTAATTACTGAATAATCATATAGGTGTGGGGTGGGAAGAATCTATAAACGTCATTGTCTTATCGAGAATATAAAACGTGAAAACAAACCACACGAAAGAAACTATTTTTCAACGAATAAGAATTTTATGAATCATTTGTTAAGTTCAACAGGTTCTTTCTGAATAAAATGATTTTAGTCTGTCTGTGGTTTTAAGTAGGTAGATACGCAAGTGAAAATATTTGAATTGGTGTAGGTTTGTATTTTATCAAGTCTATTGATTTACCTAATTAAAAAATTAATTATTACGTCCATCGTTTGTTTTTGCAATAAAAATGTTTAGGTAGTTAATTACAAATTACGATATGTTTCGTGTTCAATGGCTTCTCTCTATATCTCTGTACAACATCGATGCATTTATTATACAAATACGGGAGGATTCAAGGTTACCTTGAATACATTAAGTGTTTTAAGAGGTTTTCCTAATTGATTGCATAAAATAATCTATTTGATAAATTTAGAAAAAATTGTTGATAATAACTAATTAAATCATTTCCGCAGTTCTAATTTTTCTTCAAACACAAGTTTTACCAACATTGAAGGTCACTGTTATACTGATAAAGTTACAAAATAATTATAATCTATAAGTAGCTTCCTTTTTTTCTGATTCAATGAAGGATCTTTGGGTATAAAGCAAAACATCTAAACAAAAAATCTAAACGGCAAATAAAAATTGAAATGCAGCTAAAAGCCAACGACTTTCTAGATAACAAATTTCAAGAATGCAACAAATGATTTCAATTCTCATGGTATTTCCTATTTCATAACAAAGTATACAGGATGTACCGCAAAATTACACAGAAATCAATCATAACTTGATTCTAAAGAATTTTATTGTTTTCTTTTCAGATAATAATTCAAAATGACCGTTTTTGGTTTGGTATCGGCCCTAGCGGGTTTCGTAAAAGTCCGCTACCTTGTAGACAAAGCAATAATAGATAATATGGTATTCAGAGCACACTATCGAATAACCTCAGCCATACTATTTGTATGTTGTATAATCATCACTGCTAACAATCTAATTGGTAAGTTCTTGAATTCCCAGAATTCTGTGAAATACTAAAAGAATGTTTTTATATTTATTGACACATTTTAATGAAAATAACCGCAACCGCACACTTCCACTAATAATAGACGCCCTCAGTACTTTACAGTCTACTCTTTCACAGGTGAACCAATTCAATGTATAAACGACGGAGGTGTTCCAACACACGTGATCAATACATACTGTTGGATTACCTACACATTTACTCTACCACACGAACATGGAAAAGCAATAGGAACTCATGCAGCTCACCCAGGATTAGGAAACGAAAATCAAGAAAAGCGCTATCATAGTTACTACCAATGGGTTCCATTCGTTTTGTTCTTCCAGGTACTTACCATCATCAACTTCTCTTAAAAAACAAGCTAAATAACATTTATTGTTCAGGGTGTCCTCTTCTACATTCCACATTGGGTTTGGAAAAATTGGGAAGAAGGTAAAGTACGCATGATTTCGGAAGGAATGCGTGGTTCCATGGTTGGCGCTAAAGAAGAAAGGCAACACAGACAATCTCGTTTAGTGCAATATCTCATCGAAACCTTACACATGCATAATTCTTATGCATTTGGTTATTTCATTTGTGAGGCGCTCAATTTTGTAAATGTCGTAAGTATCAAAATCATCAAAGCTTCAATGATTCCCATCAATAAATAATTTTTATTTTAGCTTATGAACATATTTTCAACGGACAAATTCCTCGGCGGCACATTTTTGGATTACGGCACAGACGTTATTCAATTCTCAAACATGAACCAAGAAAATCGTACAGATCCAATGGTAGCAGTATTTCCAAGAGTGACCAAGTGTACATTCCATAAATTCGGTCCGTCTGGTTCCATTCAAAAGCATGACGCTATGTGCGTGTTGGCTTTAAACATTTTGAATGAAAAGATTTACATTTTCTTATGGTTCTGGTTCATCATTTTGGCAATACTCAGTGGAATGGCCCTAATTTATTCGGCTGCTGTAATACTTTTGCCAAGTACGAGGGAGGCTATATTAAAGAGGCGTTTCCGCTTTGGAAGCCCTGATGCTGTCGAGACGATCATCAGAAAAACTCAGGTAAGAAGAAATTTATCACAAGCAAGTGACTGATTTGTCTAAATTAATAATTTTGCTAGGTGGGAGATTTCCTGGTGATACATCTATTGGGTCAAAATATGAACCTTTTGGTATTTGGAGAAATTCTGGACGAGTTTGTAAGGCGTTTGAATTTTGGAAGTAATAGTAATTTACCATCAGCACCATCAACACTAGAAATGAGTCCGATTTATCCGGAAATCGAAAAATATGGAAAAGAGACTGAGACGTAAACAACCAAATGTGTTTTGGTGATTTTTCAAATATATATAGCTAAAGTTTACTTATTTACTGTAGGTTTTAAAATTATTGATTCGATTTTTATTTTACTTTTTATGTAGGCTGTAAGAAATGGAGGTACGAATCTCTAGGATAAGTTCTACTATTTTTTTGCAATTGCCATAGAGTTAGATCTCTCGAATTGATAGTTATTATGCAATTTAGCTGATGTTTAAGTGATTAATGTCTATTATTGTGATCTTTATACATTCTTTATTAAGGTTATATATGTTTATAATTCCGCTTTGCTCAACAGTGTTTGTATTGCAATTACTCTAGCAACAATGTTATATTTTGTTCCATTAATTTGCTTATTCTGTAATTTCTTAGTAAATATTGTAAAGACTGCAAAATTATTTTTTTTTGCATTTCATATTGTAAGAACATTTATAGTATTCTGTGCCTTATGAACAATAAACATATAAATTTTTCATTATTATTTTATTCTATATTTTAAGACAACAAATCCACTTACCGATTTCCCCAATCGATCTTTCCAATAATTTTGAGTTTCAATTCTCGCGTTTGATCTTGAGTTAATGTCCCTGAAACCAGCTGCCTTCTCCATTCTAGAAGATCTCTCATTACTTTCCCAACAGTTTCAAACTTGTAGATTTCTCTATCCTGTATAAAAGATGAAAAAAAACTTTAGAATTAACATTAAGGCCATTCATTTCTATACTTTTATTTTATGTGTCACATTACAATTCTTATAGAACAATTGCATTATAGGAATGCACTGTACTAACAAAAATTGTTAATTGTTCTTAAAATAGTCTTTAAATCCAAATAATTGAAATTTCAGAATAAAGTAAACTTTAAGGACATGAATGGAGTATTTACTCCTACTGGAAAGAAATGAACAACCGCTACCAATTGTGGTTAGATCTAGTTATTGCTAGCATGAACAAAATATCAGACAATCAGTGTTTCAAGAAAAAATTATTGTTTTGTTTGTAATGGCTTATTGAGCAATTAATATTTTATTTTGCTTCTGTGCACATTACGAGTATCGTAGGTGAACAAAGAAATTGTAGAATAAATTTGTTTTAAGCTGAATTCTAGTTTCAATTTCCTGATTTGTAAATTACGTTTTGCTAATAAATAAATCTTCCAAATCCATTCACAACTCTTGGAAACATATTGTTTATCAGTTACAGACCAATTCATGAAGTTATTGTAGCATTCAAAAATGGTGTAATGAAACTACAAAATTCTGGGTTATGTTTACTTTATTCGTAAGTTGCACTTGCATTAACTGACCATAAATCTAGATTGTCATAGTACAACTTATTACTGATATTAATTCAGCATCAGCTATAGCATTTGTAAATGATATACACAGTGCCCAAATTATTGCGTCAGATGCTGGTATGCATTTTTAATAAGATCAATGATCTACAAAAAAACCAAATTTCTAAGGTCAATTACAAGAGATTGCATTTCAGGATTCAAATCAAGGTATTTGATTATCAGTTCAGTGTTGCAGTGCCATCTAGACTTAAGTCAATAGTTCTTTTGGAAGATTTTTATTGATCTATGAACAAGAAAGATGCACGTTCGTTTATCTTTCATATGCAAGATGGGCCCTACAGAGCTTTCATTGTTCAATCACAGAAAACTCATTCAAGATCAGTACTTACATATCAACAAGATGGGAGACTTATATTGTCTTCTTCAAGAAGTTCTTCGTTTACCGAGTGAGACAAATTTCTCGATGATATAGTAAGATTAGTAATGAAAAAATTATTATCTGAGCCCTTTTTTCAGAAACAGCTTTGGAAGTTCTTTTTTAAAGTAAAGGTGGATAATAGAAACCCATAGTATGTGGTCAGTTCACTGAAGGAAATCTTTCTCAAAAGTCAAGATGGCTTTTCCTAGTTAACAAAAAAATTGACAATCTATAGTTCCATCCTTTTAAAACGAACGACAAAATCTCTCTAATTGCTTTACAAAAGGGTCTAGAACGGTAAAAGTCGATTACGTTTAACAAACTACAAGAAACTTGCAAAACGAGTTCGTTATATCTGAAGTTCGTAATAAACGATCCAAGAAAGAAATTCCATTTGCGAAAAAGTCAGTACATTAGAAAACTGCTAACGTCTTTTAGTTTTTGCACCAATCGTTGGTGAATCCACATACAAGTCGCTATCTTCATCGACGTCATCGCTGCCTTGAGAATTTGGAAATTGTGTGATTATTATTATAAATAATTTATTGGTCTAAAATTACAATATTTTTACAGATAAATGTAAATAAAACATTAGAACAATTTTGTGGAACGTTATATCGGGAATTTTGTTATGTACGGGTTCGTTATAACTCAGGACATTTACAAGTGATCTTATGTTTTGGGAATAATTCGTTATAACTTATATCCGGTGGTTCGCTATAAGCAACTTCAACTATATTTTATATTTTGATTAAACCACCAATAAGCCACATCATCATGATCTGCAGAGTATCAAAGATCATCTTTCTACAGAAGCCCATGCGGAAACAGTAGATGAAGCAAAGCAAGAATTTGTTAGAAAAAATCGAGAATAGACAGAGTAGCTGTATATCTTCACTTCTATAACACCTAATATAGTCCAAGTGTTGTGATTGTTGTGAATGATGCATACTGATTTCCAAAATGGAATTATTGACAGGGCCATAGCTAGGGGCAGGCAGAAGAAGAAGAAGAAGAAGAAGAAGAAGAAACGCAACTAAATACAGAACAATGATAAAAATAATTCGTCAGTTTAAAACTACCTGTTCTTTGCAATTTTTGTGCATTTTCAAACAACAAATGTGCAGTAGCAGTACGAAATCGAATTTTAATGAATTTATGACAGACAGCAAGACACTAAGTTTTAATGGCCAACAAATATTTAGAATTCTCGATTTTTTAAAAAAAAGGAATAAAACAGGTTTAAGGGTTAGGTTGGAAAAGAGATAAAGACTTTCTCGGATTTTTGGTAACAAAAGGGCCTGTTCGTGGAGATCATTTAGAGTGGTATCTTAAAACAAACAATAGACAGTTTTCTAAAAAATCTTTCTGCAGAATCTTAGCAAATGGAGATAGTGTTCACAAGAATTGGATTTTTTACTGTGTAGAACGCGATGCAGTTTCTTGTTTGGACTAGGCAGTCCCCAAATTCTCTATGCTGACAACAGAATTGAGCGACTGGCGTAACATTGGCGCCAGAATCAAATTGTTTAAGAATTGGGCTTCTCATAGAAAATGCGTTATCGACCTAAAAACCTTTCAAGTGAATATTGACCAAAATCACTTTGTTACTGAATAAATCCAAAAATAATTATTTCCAAAACGTAGAAGTGGAAATATGCAATACAATTTTGTTTTGCATAAAAAACAATGACGCGTAGCGAGCATCCGTTGAAAAAATTGGACATCCAAATTCCGGAAAAGTTTTACAAACAATAGAGCTGATAAGCCATTATGACCCCATCATTAAAACTTAGCAAAAATCAGAAAAATACTTATCATCATAAATTCAAAACGAACTTATTGTAATAGTTGGAATTGCTATCAAAAACCGAATTGTATCCAAAATAAAACGTGCCAAATATTTCACTGTTATTTTGAATACAACTCCTGCGATGTATCTCATACAGGATAATTTTCATTTATTATTAGATGTATAGAAAATAATAAGGATGAGCGTATGATTGCAGAGCGATTTTTGAGAATTTTTAGAGGTAAATGAGAAAACCGGTTATGTTTTGGCTAATATTCTCGAAAAAGAGTTAGCAGTTTTAAGTCTTGATATCAAAAATATCAGAATATCAGAGGTCAGGCCTACGATAATGGTGCCAATATGGCTGGGCAACATCAAGGTGTTCAGGCTAGATTATTATTAGAATATTGTCCCATGTTCAACACACAATTTAAATTTAGTGGCGTTACATGGTGCCTCAGTTAACTCTGACATAATCACCTTTTTTGGAACAATTCAAAACCTTTTTAATTTTTTTGTGTGCTCTACATTCAGATGCACGTTAAAACAACCATTAAAAGGATTTAGTGACACGAGGTGGTCATCGAAAACATTAGCCCCAAGAGCAGTGATTACTCAATTTAAAGATCTTCTAGCACCTCTGCAAGAAATGACCGATCCAGCCATTTACTCTGGGGACACTTTCAGTGGGGCGAGAAATTTCCAAAAAAACCTCAAGCATTACCAATTTGTGGTTCTTTTGGTTTTTTGAGTATTCTGTTTTGGAAAAGAATAATAATGTAAATCTTTTGCTACAAAAGAAGAATGTGACAGTTGATATAGCGTGTAAATGTACTAAAAGATTACTGAAAGAAATCAAGCATTGCAGAAACGATTGTTTTGCTAAAACAGAGAGCTGTTAAGAATGAATGCCGAAATTGTGATATTCCTATAGAACTCAAAAACGTGTGCAAAAGAAAAATCAAAAGAATGCCTGGATAGCTTGTAACTGACTCTAACTTGGCTCCAGATGTCAAACAAAGATAAATAATACTTCAAGTTGGGGATTCCATAACTTCCCAATTATGTGATCGTTACGCAAAGTTAAATGAACTCTCAGCTGATTTTGAGTTTTTAAGTAATGCGTCGTTTTTAAAGATGAGCCTCAGCGATACAGAAAAGTGTATCAAAGATTTGTGCATAAAATATCAGAGGAAGTTAGATTCCGGAGAGTTTCTGCAAGAAGCTGAAAGTTTCAGATTCCAGGCCCAGGAGCTACTGTGATTCGAGTTAGATGCGATATTCATAAGTCATAACACAATTCAAGGGCACTCAGCGGACCTGAACAGATGAGTTGGCAATACAGAGTTCTGGATGTGACTGCAATTATTGCTGAGTCAACCGTTGAGTCCGCTGAGTGCCCCTGAACTTTAAGGTAATTAATCCGAATGTTAAAATAAAAACAAATCCTTCCGTCAAAATTCCCAATAGGGAAAAATCATCAACCAAAAGATGGCGCTACATTTCATCAAAATCAGTTTCGGTTGGTATCGCTCCATTTCAGTTGGTAGCATAACAAATTACCGCTATGTTTCGGGGCGATTGGTTTAAAAGTAAACATAATGCTGTATCGGCTGTACCTAATAGAATTTTAGATGATAATACAAATTAATAATTAAAGACTCACAGTACACTCCAGAAACTTTTTTCTAGTATGTGAAAGTGTACGCATTTTTATATTCGTTAAATTACGTATGTTTAGGTTATAATATTCCAAATGACAGCTGCAAACAGCGTTGCCAGAGCTGACTGTAAATCTCCAAAACTGAAGATTTCTAACATTTATCATTGTTTTTATTTGTATTTGTAATTATTTTCAAGCCCCGGATATTGTACAGTATAATGCTAAGGATTCAGTAATTTCACTGCCTGTTGGTGCACAGACGGATATAATATTTGTTCAGCTGCTTCTTTACTCTATTAGCCTTCGATGTGTACGAATCACTACGTGCACTGAAAGCGCATATTGCTGTTTTGTTATGTCAAATGATGTTAAGTGTTGTCAAATGCAATGTTCCCCTGTTAGCATTAGCATTTACATCAATTGTGCACTCCGGTTTTAATTAACGTTCGCCATCTATAGTCTGTTTTAATAGTATTGAATTCAGAGTAGGCTTTGCCTTTACCTCTTTTCTGCAGTGTACAACAAACATACGGCGAATTCAGGTTCACAATCTAAAAGCATTCAGACATAAATATTTTTGGGACACTCGATAGTTGAAACATTTGCCAAATTGGAATGTAATAAATAGAACTAACCTGTCTGTGACTATGTACTACCACAATAATAACTACTTTAACCTCATATGCGAAAAGGAGAGGATTATAAAGTCAGTACCTAATATCAGATATAGATACAGAGTGACTTAAATACCCAAGGAAGCAAATTAAAAAAGAAATAAATTTAAAAGTCAAGCTGGATATAATACAACATTCACGGCTTACACTAAATGGAAACTTAAAACAATCACTGCACCACTGTCTTCAGAAAAAAGTTGATAGTTCTACTTATTCCCGCTTGAGGAATGGAACAATAATTCCCACACTCGATCGAAGAGGTCATGTAGTCCAAAGATGGATTCAAAAAGCCAATTTTCACGGATTGAACAATATCATCGTTTAGGACGAAACATATTTCAGAGAGAAATAGATGAGCTGGAGCGGCAGGAAATAGGAGATTTTTCCGGTGGATCGCTGAAGTAAAAACTTCCGGCCGCAATAACAAAAATAGCCAGATCAAAAATTTAAAACCTTAATAACAGTACATTTCATATGTATAGTACAGTAATAAATTAGGTTGATGTGGGTATAAGTATGTTTTCCGCCCTTATAACGTCCCAAGAGCTGTAATGAATCATTACGTCCCTGTTCCAAACGAAGATGAATTTAGTTTAGAGGCAAAAATGTCCTACGAGAGTAAGTAACATTACAGTCTCGACGTGATTACGCTTTCGGATTCACACTCCTTTTCGGTCGGATGGCAACACAATATCTTTACCTTTTAAAAGTCACAAAATTTTCTTTATTAAGAATGCCAATAATCGCGTTTGGTTCCACTAGGAATAAATTGTATTTCAGTGTTCGTTTGGCATTTTACACGTGTTTAGGTGGTGTATGTGGCTCATTTTGTCATACATTTTGGAATACAAGAACATGAGGTCAGTAAGAATCATCTAAATTGCGTGAGGGCATCTTTTTACAATGAAAAAAAAACAGACATTAAAAATTTGATATCTAGAGATCAAGAACGATTTAGGTGAAATCTTGAAGATGGTACTGTCGACCACGAAAACTTTTTGGAAATTTTCTTGAGGCTTAGCAAAAATCATTCCAGTGAAACCCCCTATGAAAAACGATAAAAGAGAGTAAAACTCAAGACATAACGTAGGAAGAGAGGACATTTACATTTTTATGTCATGGAAGCAGAAATATACTCGGTTATGTTAGATACTACCTAGAGTATATCAGTTAAAGAGTAATATGCTGTTGTTTTAAGACATTCATAAAGATCAAGTAAAAGAATCGCTCATATAGCGGATTAATTCATTAGTTTATAAAGAACAATTAATCGATAGGTTAGGTATGCAAAACTGCATTGGTTGTGCTGCGGATGGAGCAACAAACATGCAGAGTAAATATAGAGAATTCAACGCTAAATTAACAGATCAATTTTAAGTGATACAGCAAAATTTCAAATTAAAGCTGCTTTGTTTTTAATTCAATAAATTCAGTTGTTGTATTCTTTAAGGAATCTTATATACAGGGTGGTCTAAGATTCCGCTCTAGTAAGATGATAGCTTTATGTTAGGAGATAGAACCAGATTAAGGGCAGAGAGCGACATAGTGCCTCTGGAAGCATAATCTAAAAATATTCTGAACTATACAGAGTGTTCGATTTATTTGTGGCAGTATCTTACTTTATTTTTCCAAATAGAACACCCTGTATATTCGTTTAGAATCAGTTTCATTAACCATGTTTGGTCTAAATTGCACCGTTTTCGAGATATTTTTATTTGAAAAAATTTACTTTTGCGTTGTTCTAAAAAGTTTGAAAGATCTCCGGAACTAAACAGGATAGACAGATACGGTTTGATCATCGTGTTAAATACGGACTGCTACATCAATTGTGTTGTAAATAACATTGTTAAAGATTAGTATGGTCCAATTATGGATCATTGAAAATGAAGATCTTCAATCATGGATAACCTGATATTTTTAAATAGAACGATATAAAAATTTTTGTACAATCAGACGAAAATTTAATTTTCTTTCGTTCAGAATATTTTTAGATCATGTCGCTTTCTGCTCTTAATTTGTTTCTATCTCCCAACATAAAGTTATCATCTTACTAGAGCGGAATCTTGGACCACTCTGTATGCGCATGCACATTTGGAGTTCTGCTACAGAAGATTCCACAATAAAACAAATGTAAGCTATAGATGAAACAAGATGATGGTCGAAACGTAAGCCTATCTATATAATTTTTGGGAAATTCACTGGTTTGTTTATAGATGTTATGGAAGCTTTGCATCATCATATTGAAGGAACACAGACATTTTCAGCTGAGTTACAAGAAGCAAAATATTTGAGAAGCTACATTTCAAAACGCAGTTTCTCCTCCTAGTACCGATATGGAGAAAAAGATGGCGTAGGGTATTTTTTACGAGGTGCTTTCGAATTTATTTCAAAAAACAGTAGTTCTCGTTCAAATCTGGCTCTAAAGTTTACCGTACAGATCAAAATGTAGTTTTTAGCGCAAATCATTTGCTTCAAAATGCAGTTTCTCTGGTACGGTTCCTAGTGCAACTGTCTTTCATTTGTCACAAAGAAGAGTTATAACCATAGCAAAAAAATATGAAAAAAGGCCTTGGAATCGTGGAGACTAGAGAGGGTGATCGTCGATCTAAAGTTTTCGAATAAAAACGTGATGCAGTAATTGAATTCATAGGAAATTTCAAAGAAAAAGAATCCCACTATAATCGAAATAAATCCCAAAGTATTTACCAGTCTTCTGAACTAAGTATATCAGAAATGTTTACGATGTACAATAATACCTTTTCTCCAGAGTTGAAAGTAAAACGAACATTTTCCTTTAAGATTTTTAGCACACAATTTATTGTTGACTCAGATTCCCCAGCAACTGATGTTTGTAGTTACTGCTACCGAATGAAATATCTGATAGCAACTGCAACAGAAGATCAACAGCAACGAAACATTTTGATGGTGAAACTTAAAACTTCACAAATTGCCTCCTAAACAGTTTCATACTGCAATAAAAGATACTCCTAAAAATAGTGTGTCCTATTGCTTCGATTTATAACAACAAATTCAAATTGTTGCTCAAACTTCCAGTTCAGGAAGCAGTCTACGGGAGTCATTCAGCTCTGTACAACTTCTGCACAACCGACTTATCAGTTTTGAATCGAGAATTTTACACTTGGATAGAGCGCCAAGCAGGAAAAGGCCCTAATGAAATCAGGTCAGCCTTATACAATTTCTTATGCAAAATCAACTTTCCCGAAGACTGTTCTGTGGTGGCTTGTCTGGACAGAACAAGAATTCTTTTATCCTACACTAGCTGTTATACTGGCTACACACTAGACCTTCTGCAAATCTGAAGACAATTCACTTATTTTCATTCATTCATTCATTTCATTCAAACTCGAAAAAATTATCAAGAGAAAGACAGAGATATTTACCAAAGAAGAGTACCGTGGTGCTTTTAAGCAACTTAGCAATGTTAACATCTTGGAAGATGATTGGATACTATACGACATCAAGAATATAAGTGAGAGTTTAAAAAAAATAGATGGCATGAAAGAGGAGAATCGAATAGTTCTAGAAAAATCTCACAAAGGACGACAAATAGTAACTATTGTAAGTGCAAAGAATTTCTACCACCTAAAAGCAATGCAAAGAAAGGAACAAAATTAGGCTCTTTAGCACTACGTCCAATTCCACGTCAATAAAATGGGTACGCTCACCTCGTCAAAATTGAACCATTCTTTAACCATAATTTTTGACAATTTTGGATCACCATAATTAAATCTTGGACCGGCTTCGGTAAAGCGTTATAACAAAATCAAAAGTGGGGATGTCAGCTTGAGCTCAAGCTACCACCCCCACAGTATAAATTGCCACAATTCGATAACTTTAACTATACCATAATTTTAGACTAATAATTAGTCATACAACCAATTTAATTAATTAACCCCTAATGGATTAATCCCACCCCCTACATATATCGAATATATGCAATCAGGTCGAAACGGGAAAAAACCTTACCATAATTTTAGACTCTCAATCTCAATTTGTCAAAAAGTGTTGTTTTGGTAAAAACTGCATTTTGAGATGTAGCTCTTCATTTATCAAAAGCATATCAAATGGTAAAAGTTGCTACCAGCAATTTAAAAAGCATTGTTCCAAGCAAGCTACCGATGTAGAGAAAAATCTGGCAGATAGAAGCATTGATGAAATCCCTAAAAATGAATTTCCTAAAAAACTAATAAGACTCAAAAAGGATGAGTGACGAAATAACACTTGACGAGTCTTTTAGAACTTTTAAAAAAGCTTGAAACTGACGTTTACAATGTAATTATGGATTGTATGGTGGAAGAAATGGAAACTAGGTATTAACAAAGTGCTCTTGAATTTATTATCACCAGTTAAGCCATAACGCAATGAAAAGCGAGTCAGATAGTGGAAAACGCAGCAACTTAGATAAGTCAAACAGATACAGTTCCTTGTTTGAACCATCATCGTATTTACTTCACCTACTTGCTCTGGAAAATTCTTGTTGGGTTACTTGATGTACATAACCACTATAGAAAACAAACTTATTTTTAAGGGTATCCATTGCCAGAAAACATCAGATACGGGATGTTCCTCAAGTCTACGGTAGAATTTCGGAAACGTATTCTACAGTCAAGAGAAAACTCAGATAAATAGTTTTCCAAATGATTCTGTCCTGCTAGGTTCCTTTCAAGCAAGGAAATTCAAGTCCGTAACAGTTTCCTAAAAAAAAACTGAAATGTAATGAACACTGGTAGGTCAAAACTCAAAACTCCAAAGTTTGAATTCATTATTAAGTCCGAAATGGTTTTTGCTACAAAGGCGAGATTAGGAATACGTTCACTATGCAGTAGAACGTTAATTTGTGCCACTTTGATCTTCAGATTTATCTTATCGGCAGAAATCAGTATGCAACAAAACAACTTTATAACAATTAGAAGCCCTAGTTCCATAATACTTCTGTTATTATTTTCTTATGTTTCTTCTCAAGTTTTGATTTTACCTTTGGTAAATAAGTTTTGAGAAAAGTTTCTTTTATGAAACCAACATAGCTATACAGCCATTACTGATAGAGAAGGTTTCAAAAGTTTTTAAAATGAAAAGACAGTCACATAGCTTTTAACAGGTGAAGAACACGAGAATCTAATATTTTGTAGGTAAAATATCGGTTTCTTAATCAAAATACATAAAAAAAGTTACTACTGCTCTGTTTTAGAGAAATAACGACAAACAATTGTCAAATAAAAAGTTAATTTCGTTCAAGTGAAAGATTGAACTGTATGTAGTACTTTGAAGTCTCAAACTGAATTTTTATTAACCTTATTATTCAAATACTTATTGTTCGTTTATTAAATGTTATAAAACATATCACTGTTGTGATATTTTATGCGCATACTGATGTTTAATTTATTTGTCTGCTCATCTATAGTCAATTAACTGTAATAAAAATGTTTAAACTATTTATTGTAAGCAGAATAGAAACTTGGGGTCTAAAAACTTCACTGTTCGAATTTACATCAGATTCTGCACACGTTCGCCCTCATAAATTCACATTCTGGTTCTACTTAATTTCATTTTTTACGACTTAATCTAAAAAATCAATAAAACGGTTTCTCTTTGAATCTGGAAAGTCGTAATTAAGAGGATATTAACTTCAAAGAAAGAAAACATGAAATAGGAGCTTTTCTAAAACCGCTTTGTCCACATAAAATAAACTTTCCAGTATCAATTTTTATTTCCTTTCCTCCTTCACCGTAATTTCTTAGTTAATTACGTATACCGAATGAATGTAGCCAATTAAAGAATATTAGCTCCATTATCTTTTTCGTCACGAAAGCATATGACATCTATGTACGAGTAACATCAGATATTGCAATGTCACCGCCCAAACTGTTTAAGCTTCAAATATAACAAAAGAATACGAAAGTTTGCAGCAAAATTGACAAAAAGAATTGACTGTCATCATTTCCATCATTTGTCGAAGACTTTCTAATTTGCGTCTATGCAAGAGAATTCTTTAAATCGGGAAAAATTTCCTCAAGGCCTATTTCGTCCCAAAAATCTTCGACATGCAAAACTTTTGCAGGGCCATTAAATAATATAATCTTCCACTCCCATATCATCACCAGAGCTAGTACTGAGCATGTGGTTATATTTCAGAAATTTTGTGAAAAACTGCATAAAAAACATATTTATCGTAGAGTCTTGCAATTTTGTCACTGGATGCCTGCTATATTTGGTGGGTAGGTCCTTCCTTTCTTTATGATATAATTACCGATTGGTCACAAGTATTTCCAGTACCCACTTCTTTACTTGAACAAACCATTCCAGAATTAAAACCTGTGAAACAACAGGTCATGGACGTTCAAGTGGACATGTCGTTTTATATATTCACTAGATATTCCCATTTTCACAAGTTAAGGCATGTCGTTGCTTACATTTTTAGATTTTATCATAATCTGAGTGCCAGGCGCACTAACCAACCAACAGGCTACTTAACAGTGCAAGAAATAGAAATCGCTTTTTCACGTCTGATTCGTATGACACAGAATCAATCATTTCCAGATCAGATTGAAAAACTTGAACAAATTAAGGATTTAGATCCCAGAGATAAGACTTTTTCCATTAACACCTTTTCTTGGCGATAAAAGAGTGTTAAGAGTGAGTTGTCGACTCAAGTACTCTGCTCTTCCGTATAATACTAAGCACCCTATCCTCCTTTGTTCGAAGCATCCATTCACCAATATTCACTTATACTCATCTTGTTTTTCTGCATCCTGGACCACAGGTACTTCTTGCCTCGGTCAGACAGAAGTATTGGGTAACAGGGGAAAGATTTTTAGCGAAACAGAGTGTTAACAACTGCATAACTTGTTTTCGGTTCAATCCTACAACTAGTACAGAGGTGCCCATGGCACCATTACCAAATAGTAGATTAATACCCAGTTTGCCGTTTCAGACAGTGGGATTAGATTTTGCTGGCCCACTACCAATGAAAAATAAAAAGGGCGAAAAGTTATGTCTGTGTATTTATCTATTTTGTTTCAAAAGCAGTTCACTTTCAAGTTTTAACAGATTTGTCAACACAATGTTTCCTGGCTTGCTTGAATCGATTTATATCATCACATCTATTCAGACAATGGTACCACCTTTAAAGGTGCTTTCAACGCATTACAGTCATTAGGTCAATTTTTCATTGAAAATAAATCAGCAATTAATAGGTTTGCTGTAGAACGTAACATATCCTGGCATTTCATACCTCCATATACTCCAAATTTCGGTGGTTTATGGAAGGCAGCGGTAAAATCAATGAAGCATCATTTAAAGCGCAGTATAAATGATAAAGCACTTATATATGAAGAACTATCAACGTTAATAGTTCAAATAGAGAGCATACTCAATTCACGGCCATTATACAGTATGTCGAACGATCCTAACGACTTGAAACCATTATCTCCTGCGCATTTCCTGATAGGCAGACCCCTCAGGTCACTTCTTGAGTCTGATTTTTCAAACCTGTCACCCGCCAGACTCTCAACCTTTAAACAAGTCCAGCAATTGAAGCAACGTTTTTCAATCGAATATGTAAGTCAGCTCCACCAGTCCTATAGATGGAACACAGCTTCTGCTCCAATGAAGATTGGTTTCTTCCCAAGAAAGGACAAGCATGCTCGTGGGACATGGAATACAACGTCGCTCCATTAGAGATCTTTATCTCTTACCTATATCAACTAGAGAAGATGACTGCCAGAAGGTCGCAACATAATTTGTTTATCATTGAAGCTACGCTTCAAGGCGGGAGTATGTTCGGATTTTTGAAATTTAATTTGTGCAATTGTTTAAAAATTTAAAGCCGATGTGTCAAGACTTACCATATGTATACAGTCCATATTGTTTGTAAAGTTTCCTAATAAAAAGCAAATTGTTGTTACTACAATCAGCATCATCAGCATTACTATTATTTACAATACTCAAACTATCGGCATCGAGAACAAACAGTTGCGATTATAAAGTGAGTCATTGCATCAACAACGCAACTATATCAAGATCCTTTCTTTTTTGCTTTATACGCATTTCGTGTATCTTTCTAGAAGTTATATTCCCGCCTCACTTGAAAAGGGCCATCACGTCATCGAAAAGAGGTAAGTTCAAACCTAGATCGCCTGCAGCAGCCGCTTTGGGAAGCATAAAAGGTGACACTTCATGTTCATGTTAGCTTCACTACCAAAAGAGCTGCGGAGAAGGGCAAGAAAGTCAACCAGTTTTATTTATATCTCGTGAACTTGACCAACAACTGTATAACTAGACAAATTCATCGTTTTCGAGCAATTATAATCAGTACGTCTGTTACAACTCTAACAAATCTCGAAACTTGTTAATAATAATTCCCTCCTCACGGCCCTACAATAGTTCGCCCTATCCTCAAAGGATCCTTTGAGGATAGGGCGAACTATTGTTCCATTCCTCACGGCTGGGGCGTTTGTAGAAGTGTTGCCCTCAAAAAGATCATTTGTATTCGTCTACGTCAGCACAATAATACAATCCTCCAACGCCAACCACACACTGTAACTTCCACGTTAAATAATCGGTCACATATTAAAGTTTATATGTATCGCAACTGCAGCCCCATCACAATTGCTGACATCTTCTACCATTCGGGGCATATTCCTCATCACCTACATACTAATTGTAAAATACTGCCATTTCCGTTGCTATCCATGCTGCTTCGCCAGTACACTGTAGTCGACACCCACAATTTTGTTAGTTGGCACACCGAAACCATTGAGTTTAACATCATTGACGTTCAATTACACCAAACGCTGCCGCTCCACATTACACGACGTCGGCAAGCACAATCACAAACTACTGTTGCTATTGCATCCAGTCTTTCCAAGACTTTCCACCTCGCGGAAGTAACTGTCTCGGTGCATCGTCGCTAATATTAACCCACAGAATTTAAGTTACTCAGTACCATTTAAGATCTTGAGGTTAGTTAGGCTGAAGCGAACACACGGATCTCTAGAAATGAGTTAATTGTGTGATGTAATGCCCCCTTCCCATAAATTGGCGTATCCATGTGTAACGTCGTCCCTTCCATGCAAATCTTTGATAAGTGAAAAACATTTTCTCAAATGTTACAACGCTCTTATAAATACCAGTCAATTTGAACTCAAGAGGTACAGGTTCAAGCATAACTCCTGGGAAAGCCATGTCATCTGTGTTGTACTCATCGTGTCTTGGTGCAAATCAAGTCAACCAATAAGTTCAAAGTTTGCTTTTAGCAATAACACAGATTAAATAAAGGTCAGATATTTCACTCCCTATTCCACCAATGTTCCCATTTTTTGTCTCTGCACATTTACATTTGCAGCTCTGGGAGTTTACCACGCCTACTCTTTTACGCGCGTTTTATGAAAAGAGCATACCACCACGTACATGTCAAAATAGCAAGCTCTAAGAATTGCTTTGAGAAAGAGAGCAATAGAATCCACAAATTTGTCGAAGTGAAATATCTGACCTTTATTTAATCTGTGGCACTAATTCATGCAGTGTTATCAGTATCTACTTAAATTTTAGTTACACAGGATGTCCAGAACATCAATATCACTAGCACGATATTCTCTGTTTGAAAATCGTAGTAATAACCTCTATAAAGATTTTCTAAAAATGAATAGTCTTTCAGAGCAGAGTGCTGAAGTTTAGAAGTGTTGGGAAAACTTAACCTTACTCGGAAACCATGCATCCCACAAGAAAAATACGAAAGTAACTTTTTATCTACATCAGTAGTAAGGTTTGGAAACAACATCTTTGTCTTTTATGCAGCGGCGTGACAAACCTTTTTTTAAAGAAGCAGAGACATTAACTATAAGAATTTTAAGATATCATATACTTGACAGTAATAATAATGCCAAAAATTTCATTTGAATATCGCTCATGGTTTACAAGTAATTATAGATATAGTTTTTTGAGTAGGCTGTGGTGGGTACTGTACTGGATCTTTGTCCTGGTCTTTTATTTTTATTATTCCCATAGCTGAAAGGACATGCCCATGTCTGCAATTAACTTTATAATGTATTCTTTCGTTTTTCTTCTAGAAAAAGTCAAGAAAGGGCATGGTTCATAATATTTCACTCACGAATGGGTGGCTCGGTGCGGTTAGGACTTATAGCCAAATAAGAATTGGTCTGCACCACAGATAAGCGCTAAGAGAAGGTCGTCTCATTTCACTTTGAACCAAGCATGAAAGTTCCACGTCTACTAAAAGCAAAATACATCGGCCGTCTGCAAGTCTGCCACCTTACAAATCAATTTACTATTTCTTTAAGTCGGTAGAGAGTAGCCACTTCGTGAACAGCAAGAGATATGAAGCCGATTAAACTATAAACAACTGTTTAGAATTGTTGATATTTTATAACTTCTAAAAACAAAAGAATAGTTATGTACAACCAGAAAATCGTTCGAGATGAGCAACACGCTATTCAATGCTGTCAGAACCAGGCAGACGTTCAATTAAGAAATCCTTGCTGTTCTTGTCGAAAATAAAAAACAATTACGTAAAAATTTTCTTTATTTTATTATCTACATTAGACATTTCTGATTTTACAGAAAACTGTAAATTTGAATTTCTAACATATCTAAACTCGGAACCTTTTTTATTTCACCAATCTTCTACGATTTACCATATACACAGTCTGCGTATGCCCACTGCTGAATTAGACTGAAGCATTTAAAGAAAAGTAGTTTTTCCACCGAGTCGGGCTTCGTTTTTTGTCCTAGCCCCATACAGTAAATAATGGTCAGGCTTTGCCATTCGCAAACTACACAGTGCTTATAAAAGTCCCTGAGTCCAGTAGGCTATGGAATCTAATTTTGATGTGCCGCCTTGTTGATTTATTTCAATAACTGTCTAATATGTTTTTGTTTTCTTTCATTTGTCAATTGCAAATATGTCATTGACTTGCATTTAGCAATTTAGTTCATCTTGTACTGAAATTTGTTGTATTGTTCCACATTTTTTCTTTTGATTTGCGCTTATTGTACGAAAGTCTTTTTCAAGACTAAAGTTGTTTTTGTACTATGTCTGCGTAATCACAGTAAGACTCTTATATACTATAAACATTAAAAAATGTTAATGAAATTTATTTTCAGCAGCATTGTAAACAATGGTCTATACTGTTCAACAAGACACGTTTATCGTTGTCTTAATACCGGAATGGTGTAGTTCAGGAGGGAAATTGGACATATTCTATTCAAGCTTGCAAAGATGAATTTTTAATCCAATTCCCTGATGTTAATACTCACATTGAAGATATAATTAGTTGATTTGTTGGAACAGGATCTGTTGAGAAGGGTAAATCTTCAGGAAGACCTGCTATGAGTGCTGAACCTGTCGAAGAAGTGAGACAAGTAATCGAAGAAAATCCACAAACTTCACTTCGCAGAATTTTATTTTTAACGAATATCCCTTTAAGTACATGTCAGAGAATTGTTAAAAAGCAACTGAAGTTATATCCTTACAAAATAACGACTGTGCAAGAACTTACAACACCAGATTATGGTAGTCGAAAAGAATATTGTACATGGTTTGAGAACAATATGAACGACTATTTGCTGGATTTCTTTTTTTATTATTTTTTAATTTAATCTTTGCTCTCTTATGTTGTTTGTGATTGTATTAGTATTTATGTTGTTAGCTATGTACTGAATGTTTATTTTTGATGTTGTTGGTGTGAGCATACGCATAAACTTTATTAATAAATTGCAGACCATATTTTTTTTATTTTGTAATTATTTTTCTTTATTCTTAGCTAGTGACATCGAAAAGATTGTGTTCTTTAACACTTTATTTTAGATTAGTTGCATTCCTTCACATTAATTCTTTAAAAAGAACATAAGATTAGGCAACTATCATAACAACGATGCAATGCGTGTAACGTGGCAAACATTCTAATACATATCCTGTTTTTCAAAAGGCGGCAAATGCAGCAGTAAGATTAATTTCACAGCCCACTGGACTCAGGAACTTTTATAAACACTGTATTGATCGGCTAGCAAACTTTTTGTCTTCACGCCACCTGACCATTTAGTCAAGTATTGCCATAATCGATTGTAGTTTATGGGTGTTGATATCAGTTTTGAATTTTAAAGCAGCGATTCAATATTATTGCAAAATCGTGTCACTCGTATTCTGCGGTAATAGCCATGCTATCTAGATCTATTAAACTGTTTAAAACCAAACTTTTGTTAATATTTCTTAAGAATTGTAATTTATCTGCAGTCGTATAAATTGAGGATTTGTTTATCTAAATCATGCCTCCGAAATGCTACAAACTTTTATCACTTCGAATGTATTGAGTTTTTGTCTACGCTCTCATCTATTCTAAAATCTAACGCTAGACTAACCTGAGAGTGCGAATCTTGCCTACACCATTACATTTTATTTAATCAAGCCGAGCATCTAAAAGTTTCCGATGGAAAGATAAATGAATTTATGCACATTTTAAACAGTAATTTGGAAAGTTGAAATCGCAGTTTTTTTTAAACCACAATTAAGAAGTTTGTTGATGAACTCTCTCGGTTCTTAAACCTTAAAACTCGATTAATTATAAAACCGAAGAATCAATTTCAAAGTAAAGCGATAACCAAGTCAGATATTTTAAAAAATGTTGATCCAATTTGATTTCCTTCATTATTAAGATTAGAAATGTAAAGCACATCAATTATGGAGGTTTAGATTTAGATAACTAAATTTAAATCTTTTACCAAATGCAGGAAAATTACGATGTGAAAATTGTTAAAGGAATTAAGATTGTTGGCTTTTCGCAAGACATGAACGATTTAACGCTGATTAGATTCCTTTTCGAGCAGAATTTATCTTTACCGAGGATTGTTCCTCCAAGTTACTTAAACATTCTGCGACAAGGAGAAATAGTAACATCTTTCAGGCGACTTTTGAAGTAGACGTTACTACTTATAAGAAATTAATGGAAACTAGTTGAGTATCGATTGTGCTGTTTATGATACCATAAATGTTTTAAGATGCTACAAGTGCAACGGATACCATCATTCTTTTAAGCATTGTAAACATGACTTCAGATGTCACTTATGTAGAGAAGAACATACAGAAGATAAATGTAAATCTAGAAATTTGTGGTGTTGCAATTGTGTGGTAAAAGCAAAAGTGTAGAAGGTATTGATACTCGTATAAAGCATGCAATCTGGAACAACAGAACTGTTATGTTTACAAACAAATTGTTTCTGTATCAAGGTAACAACTTAACAGTTTTCTTCTTTCTGTGGCATTCCAGGTTCCACTTTTCATTGTTAGTACCAAAACGTTAGAGAGCTCAACACAGATAAGAGAAGTTTTTATTATGTTTCGTTCCGTAATTATGATGTAATTTGTTTAAGTGAGACATGGTTTTCAAGTAATGTGTTATCATCGAAATTATTTGACTAGACTTACGCAGTATATCATAAGGACAGGGACTTCACTTCCACTTCGTTAACTAAGGGAGACGGCGCGGCGTACTGTTAGAAATTTGTACAAGTGCTCACTTGTTAACTTGAGTATTTGTATAACAATTTTCCTCTTGTCGACTTTATTCTACGATATTTACAATATTTTGAGCATCACCATCCCGAAAAAACGTAGATCTCGTCGTAAATTTCCAGTGTGGTTCGATGGAAATAATTCGCTTTAATATGTAGAAAAGAATCGCTGTGGAAGAAATATAAAAAGAAAAGAAATTCTTATATTCACAGAGATTACTGTGTGTCTAGGTTCTCTATCTGATATAAATATGTTACAGAGATTACTTCTTGTGGAGAAGAATATCATCCTATTCACGGACATTTTGGAACTTTGTTAACAGTCATAGAAAAATTTCTTGCATACCCAATGTTGCAACTCATAACAATATAAGCATTGATGATCTGCAATTGAAAGTTGATGTAGTAGTTCTCTTTATCAAGAAAGCCGCGATATTATGGAATTTGTTTACTTGATAACGTTCTCAAAGCAGCTAAACATTTGAGTAATAAACTCACGGCCAGACCAGATAGAATTCCCAGCTTCATCGTAAAAGACTGCATGCCTGCATTTGTAAAACCTTTTTCATATACGTATACAGTATGTCCACATTTCGATGCTCACTATTGGGATCTCGAAAATTGTAAAAGATACGAAGTTGGTTAAATTAGAAAAGATTTGGCTATTTTGGAGATCAGTTTACTTATGCTTTTGTTTTTCAAAAAAGTTCACGGCTTACTAGACATTTGCTAAAAACGAAATTATCTTATTTTTTTTTAAAGTGAAATATCTCAGGAACGAGCAAAGATAGAAAAGAACAGCAAAGAGGGTGTTTTAGAGAATTTACTCCGAAACACAAAAAAATTATTTTCGCAATTGTCTTTTGTTTTACTTCGGCGGTGAAATGTAAATCCAAATTTTTTCTAATGGGACGCCTACTTGATTTCCATATTACGGAACTGCACGCCTTAAATGCTTTTCAGTGATACATGATTTGACATAGCTATTCTTTTGTTTTACCGAGTTATGAAGTGAAAATCATTTTTCATCATAGTGTGCCGTGACATCTAACACACAAAGTCGTGGAGTTTTATCAAAGAAATTCATTTGTTATGCAAAAATTTCTAAAACAAAATAAATACGCTTTTATGGCGCATTAGCTGCTTATTTGATGCTATCTGCGAATGCTCAGTAAAGTATCTTAAAAGCGTCTTTTGTTTCCTTTTAGCAATTGTTACATAACAAATGTAATTTATCTGACAAAAATCGATGATTTTCATATGTTTAAAGCCATGGCACACTAAGTGGGAAATGCTTTTGATTTAAGAAAAAATAAGACAATTTAGTTTTTAGCAAATATCTAGTAAGCCGTGAACTTTTCTGAAAAACCAAAAGCATAAGTAAACTGATCTTCAATATAGCCAAATCTTTTCTAATTTAACCAACTACGTATCTCTTACAATTTTCGAAATCCCACTAGTGAGCATCGAAATGTGGACACACTGTATACAATTTACCTTTTCAGCTTGGGCAGTCCAATATTCCAACCGCTAGAATCTTAGCCATTTTTCCAAAGTTTTCAAGATTATCTTATAACAAATATATTTACAGTGATATTGCACTCTATATAATCACTGAACAACGCGGATTTGGTAGGAAGCGCTCCACTGTAATCAACTTATCGTGCTTTACTCAGTACACTATGGAAGATCTAGATAAACGTGGTCAAGTGGATTGTATAGACACACAGACTTCAGTAAGGCTTTGGACTCTACTGCTCCAGAAATTAGATGCTTTAGGTTTCTTAGAATCCATTATTAGCCCATTTCCAGTCTTATCTATTTGATCGAACACAATATGTAAAGTACAATGGCTGTAAGTGGTATGAATCTCAAGCTATATAAGGAGTTCCTCAAGGATCCAACCTTGAATTCTTATTGTTTCTGTTGTTCTTCAACGGTTTACCTGCAACAGGTAAACATCACTGTCTTCTGTTTGCCAATGACTAAATTGTTTTCTGCAATTAATTCCTTGGACGGTGTCTGGTGTCTAAAAAAACAATTTATCTTTAAATCCAACTAAATGCAAAGTCATGCCCTTTTATAAGAAATCTTACAGTGTACAATTCAATTATATTATTAATGATATTATCTTTTGTCATTGTATTGAAGTTAATGACCTGGGTGTATGTTTTAATAAGAAGCTTAAGTTTAGTAATCACATAGAAAATATCATTTGAGATGCCACTAAAACTTTAAGACTTGTCTTGAAGACCTGCAAAAATTTTTGTGAGTCTGATACTTTGTTGCAATTTATTGTATTTTGCTTTCGTTCAATCGGGACTAAAACATGCTTTCCTCATTTGGTATAAGCTGCCATGTGATGAATCTGGAAAAGGTTCAGCATCGCTTTTTAAAATATCTTGGCTATCGGTGTGACAAAATTTATCCTCCTGGTGCTTGTAATTATTAACGATTTATTAACCTCATTTGATATATTTATTGATAGTTTCTTGTATTTTGATACTATTAACGTAGATGTGTGATTTTAATTGTATTGAATGTCATTCTGCATATTTTATAAGAAATTATGGAATTCTAGTGTTTATTTTGTGGCATAGAATGTTTCAAAATTTGTTTTGATTTGTTCTGTTTTGTAAATTATCTTAAAAATTGGTTTTAGGTTGTTTTGTTTATGATAGTACTATAGCATGTTGGGAATTCGTCTCTTCCCAGTAATTCCTCCTGTAAGTACTTGTTTTGTTATCCTCTGTTCTGGTAGTCTTTGAACATGCCTGAGCCATTTCATTCTTTGTGCTCTTAATACATTTGTTAGTGAGGGCTCTCTATACTAATGATGGGCAAAGTCGTTCATTTTAGTGAACCGTTCACTTTTGACCGCTCTTTTTAAAGGCCCGTTCGTCAAGACCCATTTTTTGTTTTCCTACATATTTTTAAAAATACCCTTAATATGAGCTTGAATGGAGACCTTGCATGAATTTTCTAAATATTCTTTGTTTATTTTATTATAATAATAAGTATAAAAACATAAAAATATTACATACATCTAATAAAAGTTACAATTTACACAAACATTATGTATTTACAAATAAGAAAAAAAGTTGGATGGCGGTGGGAGTGAGGAGTCGAAGCGCGGGAGTGAACGTCGTCACTGAAAAGAACCATTAAAGGAACGGTCGTTCACTAGAAGTCGTTCACCGGTCCTATCGTTCACTTCAGAGACCCGTTCGTTCGCGAACGACCCATCTCTACTCCATACAGTTCGTTTATTGGTCTTCCTTAACCATATATCTCCTTCTTTTTCACCTCCATAGATTTTTCTGAGTACCTTCCTCTCCCAGATTTCAAACATTCCTTTCCCTTTTTGGTTCATTTCCCAAATTTTCAGTCCTTTATCATTTGCTGCACTTTCCATTTTTTTAAATTGTTTTTATTAAGTTTTCTCTGTTTCTGACCAAAATTACAATGTCATCAGCAAGCCATGATTTGTGATTGCTGATTGTCTAGTGTTCTATTAGTTAATATCCCTATCCTATATTGAAAAGGGTTGATGATAGTGGATCTCCTTGCTTTAAGCCTCTATTTACATTAGATTTCCTTGATGTATTTCGATTCACTTGTATTTTATAATATGCCTCAACGTCATTCTTATTAAAATTTATGCATCTGTTTGATATTCCTAACCCTCTCATTGCTTGGGACACTTTTTCTCGTTTCACTGTATCATAGGCCTGTTTAAAACCTATGGAAACCATGTAACACTAGTAGCTTTCGATCTATACTGTTGCCGAGTATTTGTTTCAGTATGAAGATTTGGTCAGCTCCAGTCTCTGTTCTGTTATCTCTGCTAATCAATTTTTTATTGTTAATGTCAGAATTTTATAGGCGACGTCTGGTGATGCTATTGGACAGTTTACAGCTTCCTTCCAACTATTCGGGACGACTTCTCCTCTCCATACTTCTGTTATGATTTGATAAAGTGCTCCTTCTAGTTGATCTTCTCCTTTGGCCATCATTTCAGCTGTTATCTGGTTTTCACCTGGTCCTTTGCTCTTTTTAAACATTTTTATGATTCCTTTTACTTTTCTTCTCGTGAGTACTTCCTCAGTCTGTGTTATGGTTCTCTCTGTCTCGCTGTCTTGGATATTATTATCTTCTTTTTCGTCCTTAGAAACTTCTTCATAATGTAATCCTCCAACTAACTGCCCGTCTTTATTTTTATAAAATAGCGTTTTACTTCTCTATAGAACTGTCTTGTTTTTTTTCCTGTAGTTATTTTGCATACTTTCCATTTTTTGGTCTAAATGATCTCTTTTCTTTCTTCGCTTCTTTTCTGCACCTTTCAAATTCTACTGTTTTTCAACGTATTGTGCTTTAAGATTTTTGTTCTGACTTTTTCTGCAATTTGATACTGCTTTTTTAACATTCATTATTATACCATGATTTTCCTGATTCTCTTGCTTCCTCCTTTAGGACTTGCGCGCTGCGTTCTTCAACGTTTCATCAAAATTTGTCCATTGGATATTATTACTGACACTAATAATTTTCTGATACTGTTCTCTTATGCTTTCGTCCGATAATTGTTCATTGTTTCTCTGACTCTCTTCTGATGAAAATTTTCTGTATTTCATCTTTGCCTTAACCAAGATATGGCCACTATCCGCATCTGCTCCGCGATCGTTCCTTGTATCGCAAATACTTTCCCTCTATAAGGATATGATCAATTTGGTTAACTGTCTTCTTTTCTGTTGAGATTCACGTTCGCTTGTGTATTTCAGAATGTTGAAAATAAGTTGTTGCTATCTGTAGGTCCTTCAATTCAGTATGTTCGTTGTGACTTCCGATAGGTGGTTTACATATCTTCTCTTTTTTCTATTTTTGCATTGTAATTTCCTATAACAATCTTTACGTCATAATTTGGGATTGTATTGTAGCATCATTCTATTTCTTCAGAAAACGCTTCTTTCTTTTCAACATCTCCCCTCGACTTCGTCTTCTGATGAAAATGTAGATGGGCTTTTGTTTGTTGTGTACTCCGAGATCGTCGGATATCCGTTAGAATGGTCGCCAAAACTGACTTTGAGTAAGACGGTTGTTCACAAAATTCTAGTTGAGAATTTAGAGATGAAGAAGTTGTGTGCGAAGATCGTTCCGAAGCTTTTGTTTCCGGAACAAAAGACGCTGATTGCTTCTGAAAAAGGTTTTGACTTTCTTGACAGAGTCATCACAGCAGATGAGCCATGGTTTTATGAATTTGACATTGAACTGAAATCTCAAAGCAGAGTGGAAACGAGAGCCAGTAAGTAGAGAACAAAAAATCGAAGTCGAACGTCAAGACAATGTTGATTGTTTTTTTTTCAATTCTCGGTGCATCACGAATTCGTCCTTCTCACATGTCGTTGGTTGTGCGCGAGTTTTTAGCACAAAACTCAATCGACTACCGGCCATATTCGCCCCATTTAGCACCGTGTGACTTCTTCTTGTCCTCGAAATGCAAAATGGTGCTCCGGGAACGGCATTTGGGAGACGTGGAGGCCATTAAGACTGCAACGACGAGGTAGCTAAAGAGCTAAAGACGTTCAAAGATGCTTTCAGTAGTGAAAATGGCTGTGGCGCAAGTGCATAAGCTTTGGGGGATAGTATTTTGAAGGGAACAATGTTGTGTTATTCGATAAAATGTCGAATAAAAATTTTATTATTCACCATATAAGTATAAAACAATCTACATAGGGCCTGCCGATAGGCCGACCGTAGGCAAGTCATCATCTGGTGGCTTTTCATTAATTTCTCGATAGAAGGGGAGCAAGCGAAGTCAAGTTAGAAATATTGCACTTTTTCGAAACGAAAAATTGGAATAACTCGAGAATGCGTAGACCAATTTTGACCAAATTTGGAGAGTAGGTGGGGCTTTATGGTCCTCGAAATCAGAACTAGCGGCGAAAGTGGACAAAAACGACGGGGGCCTTATTTCGAGGTCCTAGCGATGACAGATTTAAATTTGGGTCTATAGGCGTCCGAAAGGGGAATAGGAGTAGAGCTTTTACAAAGATATCCAAACGGCATTTAGTATCCCAATTGAGTGTCTTCACCTGCGTCCGATGCTGCTGGAACCGATTTACCACTAGAGCTTGAAAACTGTAAGGGATATGGGAGTCTGGTTTCGGCCCACGAAACCTTGAATTTCCTCCAAAGACCGTTCGGGCATTCTGCAAATCATGCCAACCCCTATCAAAACCGTCCGAATAGTCCAATCGCCGTGATATTTGAGATTTGTATTCTGGAAGTGCATTTCCATCTAGTGGAAAAAATTCGATTCTGTTCGGTTAACTTCGCACTTTTTTTCATGGTCCTCCACGATACGCAACTAAAAAACTCGTAACTTGGTTATTTATGGTCCGATCGAGCTATTTTATTAAGCCTAAAGGGCATCATCAGGGCAAGAGGCTTAGGTGGATACCAGTGGCGTGCGTCTATCTTTGGGATGAATTGGAAGAAGAAAATATAATTAGTCTTCTTTTGGAACTTTCTGGAATAGTTTTCCAAGATCCTATGAACCTTGTATGCACCGTGGAATCGGAAACAAGAAAGGTTGTACTATATACTTTTACCCACGAGGTCATCTAAAAACTGACAATGGTGCAAATATGGTCCTGGCAACTAGAAAGACGAATCATCTTTACTCCTTCTACTTTAGTGGCCTATACGTGATTCTGTAGGCAAATTCCGAATCTTTCCAAAACGACCTTCTAAACCAAAAAGGGAACTCTTCCTCTTCCACCCTTTCCAGTGCCGTTATTCTAGGATAGCTAATGCTGAGATTTGGCTTATAGCTCTCTCAAACCTTTATGCATTTCGCCTCAAAATTCAGTTAAAATGGCCTGAGAAATTTCAGAGAGAGAAAATCTTGAAGCACCTTCTCAATTTGTTATTTTCGGTTTTTGTCATTCGTGCCTGAACGGTACGTTCCGTCCTATCGACTCGAAACATTATCCACGGTAAAGAAAAGCTAAAGATACGTAAAAAGTATAATATTTTGTTTTCGAAAAAGCAAAATCAGATTTGATGGTATAACGGAGGAGAGTTGGTGCCCATAGGCATGCGGTCGGGTGGTCGATAAGACAGTTGTGAAGAGATATCTCTCGCTATCGTATATTTTATACTTATGGTGGTTATACCAAGAATTATCGCAGGTATACCACGCGTGCAAGGGAGGCGAAATGGGTCGACTGGGAATTTTTTCATTACACTTTCATACGTATTTATGGGACAAATCATGTATTTAACAGTAATATCAAAAAATAATAAAAACGATGTCAAACCACGCATATTACTATTTATAAAACAAACATGATCATATAAATCATGAAACTCTCCCTGGTATACGTATAACTCGTATTACGTATCTAATTGTACCAAATGAGCAAGCCAATTTGCCGTAATTTTGTAAATGACGCTAACTTAACAATATTCATTTTTCGTTGTAGAATAAACAAAAACGATTTAAAAATTTATTTTTGGTTAAACAGTGGAAAATTAAATAACAAATGCCGCGCGTTTATAGATTATCTAGAAATCCGATCGTGACGAGTACAGCAATTAAAAAATCACGCATTCTAGTTAATCTGCATTGAAAATCATCAAAACCAATAAATTCATTGAACTCTAAATCTACTCGTTATGGTAAATTACGGATATCCGCAATTTCGATTGCGGCAATTTTCATTTCAAACAACATTAAAGGTCGACGCACACGGCTTAATGTTTTTGCAGATTTTCGGCGGTTTTTGCTGTAGATTTTATGATTATTTCTCCCGTTTTGTCACCTTTTACAATGACTGATTTCGTTTTCGTCATGTAATTGCTTATTAAGCGAGAATTCACGGTATTTGCAAGCACAGCTATTCTAGTTATTAAAAATGTCCTTTAATTACTATCAAATTAAGCGGATTAAGCGATTTCTTTTTTTTATTTGGATTAATCAGAGCGATGTTATCTAGACATGGCGGAATTTCCCTGCAATTCAGCCAAATTAAGATTTTGCTTAATTGTAAGTTTTGAGTGTGACTTGCTTTTCAAATTTTCTCCACATTTAAAGGTTATTTGCAGTTGCAATAAAAATTGCAACAACAATATAATTATTTACTTTATATTGGAAAAAAGAAGTTTAAATATTACAAAATAGTTTGAAATAAAGAACATTACAATAAGTGTGCTACATTTAAATTCATAAAAATTTAACCTCATATTTCCAAGATAATAAGTTGCCGTTACCTACATAGCTACAAGTTTTTCTACAACAATTTCCAGATTTCAAACAGTAAAAAATAAAATATTGCAATAATACAGTAATAATAAAACAGTTAACTTGTAGTTTTTAAAAATAATTTTATTCTTTATAGAACACTGCTATTCAAATGATCAATTTAATTAAGGCAGCACGCATGCAGATTAAGAAACTGAAATGCTTATGGAATCTAAATTAAAGATTCTTCTCTTAACAGCATATTTTGTATGCTAGAAATTCAAATTCATAGGATAGCTAAACATACATTGTATTTTATAGGTCACCGGTTTTCCCATTTAAAAGGAATATTAAACTGAACATCAACTGGAATGGCCTTATACTTTTATTTTATTCAACTTCCTTCCTACCTTTTATCACAAATATTACATTGTTAATCATTTATCCAGAGAATTTTGCATTCACTTATATAAACAATGAATCATTATGAGCGGCCTTATAAAAGGACTAATATTATATAAAGCTACCTCGCTATCTTATCATTGAAAACACACATTAGAATTATTAACAGAATTTTCAGCTCATTTTAGATCAAGTGTAAATAAACTAAATAATCAATTACATACCACATAGAGCCTCTTCCATATGTCAGCCCATTCTCGAAGTACTAAGGTAACTTCTCGAACCACGGAATCTTCCACAGGTACAACGCTTTCAAATAAACCTTCATTATCAACTTTGCAAGGTTTTAGATACACATAGGCCTGAGGAAAGATTCCTTTGATAGCTCTGTTTTTCGTTGAGAATCCTCTGTACCATCCTTGACATTCTTCCAAAATCTGCACGGTCTCTCCTATTTCTAAGGGAAGGCCAAATTTTGTGTCTCCTCGCCAATTATAAACAGCTAAAAAAAAAATAATAATAAACATATACATAATGTTTATTTCAAGGAGTGAAATCATGTGTGTATTCAAAAATAAACATTTCATAACAAGATTGTTGTAATTTTAGTAATTCCCGATTATAAATATATCATACTGTTAAGGTGGAAATAATTACATTATACTTTAAATCTTTCCATATTAGCAGTAACAATCACATCCTTGATACCTGCATACACCTGTACACAACCCTAAGAATAAATTTTCTAATTATATATTCTAAGCAAGTTTACTAAAGGAAATAACATTTAAAAGTGTTCAGATATAAAACGAAAGACGACAGGAAGTAAATTGTCTGTATGGATCATCAAGTGGTACAGTCTGAGAAAAAAGTTTTATTTTTTCATTAAGATAATATGAAGATCTTAAGGAAATCATGCATTTTTGTATCAAAAAAGTTTAAAATAGAATTCGTGGGAAGAGACTAGATAATATGATTTATTGTGGTTTAATAAGGATAATGATAATAACAGAACTTAGAGTTTTAAAAGGAAAATAATAAAATTAAAAAAAGGAAATCTGCGTGAGAATTTTTGCAATAAAAATTTAGAGATCAAGAATTTAATAATTCTTAAGTCAATTATCATTTATAAAATGATAAATAGAGCATATTAAATACTAGTAATTAGCCTTTTTCTACGTCAAAACAAATCAATTATCTAAACCTAACCCAATAGTTAAACGTCAAAGTAGACGTATATGACAGCTTTTCAAAAAGTAACAATCGAATAAAAAAACTTACCAACACCATATTTTTTTGTTTTTGTAGGGATCCACATGTTTCTTCGATAATTAAAAATTACATTAAAAATCACATAATTCACACATCACACTCACCAAATCAATAGAACTCAACTGTATACGGCCATTGTTTGAACTGTCAAAGTAAATACTGCTACAGAGTCCTCTAAAAACAATTATGTTTGTTACTTATACAGCATTCATAGATGTCACTGTCACAACAAAGATCTTTTAAAATTAAACAGGAAAAAATTCTTCAAATTCTGTAACATAAAATTACAAAATACTTTCAAGTATTTATTTAGTATTTCCTTCTTTCTAGCTTGTTGTTTATCTTTAACATAAAAAACATAATTTCTAATGATTGTGATTATTTCGACGCCCGCTTTTATTAAATATTTAATTTTAAATAGGTATCCAATCCAATCCATTTTAAAAAAGTCACATTAAAACATGTATTCAGGATATAGTAATAATTACCCAACAAATTCATTGCTTATATTTCAACGATTTAAAAAAAGAAGTCTTTGTATTTTTTCAACGGCAATCTTCACTCCAGAGACTAATTTATTTAGGAAGGAGATTAGTACAAATGATAAATGAACAAGTAAACCTTTTCTTCATAAAACATTAATCTCAACCCAAAAAAGAAGAACAGTCACGCTTGTTCTCTAACCCCAGCAAAAATTACAAACACGAAATTAAATATTTGAACATATCATCAATATCAAGCTTTGAATAGCATAGGAGTCTTTTTAAAAGTACTTATAGGGACATTAAATGTTCAAATAGCAGACATAAGTGTTATTAAGAGTTACTAATTATTAAAAAAACAAGATCTATTAAGGGATTAAGCATGTCTAGTTTCAGGATTTTGCTGTTTACCTGGAAAGGATGTAGAATAAGTTGCCTAACTTACTGTTTGTATTTATATTTAAGAAATGCGATCTATTTATCCTAGTTGTTTGAACACAATATCGAAACTGTTTGACCAAAATTAAAAACCAACATACTTAGCACTGAAGAGAAAGCCCTAGGAAAAAAGAAAAAGATCTCCTTTAGATTCCAAAAAACGTCGTTCCTTTAATTAGCCAAATACCACCCTTTTGATTTGCTCTCCATGAACAACTTGCATATCAGCACCAGGCGAATTTGACCCTAGCGAATAAAACAATTGCAACTGACATTAAACACACCACACACCACGTTGTTTACTACACGAAGGCATCTTAAGAAATTCTGCCATAGGCGTTCAATATCCTAGCGTCGTCACTAAAGACAGTACTTCATAAAGCTACATAATAAACTAGAAAATAAGGTAAATCTAAACATAATTAAAATATACCAATGACAAAGAAATGGTAGAGATTACTAAAGAAGAAATTTAAAAAACAACAAAATATCTTAAATGCAGAAAAAGCAACAGGCCCTGATAATATCTAAAATGAACTGCTAAAATATGGTGGACAACATGTCACCTTTCAATATCATAAGAACCCCAAAAATAGCAAAAAAATGGAAAGTCAGCTTGACAATCATAATCTACAAAAAAGAGGATAAAACAAACCCAGACAACTATTGAAATTGAGGAATAACAGAAACAATTGCAAATTAGAACCCCACGTAAAAATAAACAAAGTAGTATGGTTTCCGTAAAAAGTGATCGACCATAGATGCGATGTTCATAAGGAAGTAAATTGCAAAAAAAGCGATAACGTTCAAGCCATCGATTAGTCGTTTCGCGATTAGTCACTAATAAATAATAAATGATCTCTCCGGCTCCACGTCTATGAATTTTGAATTTTGGATATTTTCCTTTATTTTAATCACAGGTTGGCGGGCGTGAATGCGTGAATGGGTAAGAGAAAAGATAAAATTCACGTGAATGGGCATGAACATGAGTTAGGAAAATAAATAGATATTTAAGTCTTACGGAGAAACAATTGAAAATAGGTCGAACACCACCTATTTTAAATCTTATTCTATCGTCTACATAAAAAAGATGTTCGTGTCAATGCGACCTTCCATTCCAGAGAAGTAACACAAAGTGATCTATTTTTGGTTTTTTGGAGGTGGGAAGAAAAACAAAAGCGAATTGAATAGTTCTTACGCTCAGCTACTAAGAAGGGTCAATTATAGTATACACATTTAGAATATCATGTAATTCGGACAATTTCTAAGCTTTTACTGAATTTTGAAATTTCACAGTTTTTTTTTTCGTACGCATGCCGGATTTTGTCGTTTTAGCTCTTCTCTTTTTCGCTTTGGGATTTCTTTCGTTCAAATGCGAAAACCCTTAGTAATGAGAAACTTTTTTCTTTCCAATTAATGTAAGATTTCTTAGTTAGTTAGTCATTTAAAAGAAAAATCGATTTACTTCATGTTCTTTTTTTTTGTTGGTGGTTAATGTACGCGTGAACACTATGGAAACGAACATTCCAAAAGATGTTTCGATATTTCGTAAAAAAAAAACCTCCCACCTCACCCACCCTGGCAGACGCCCATATAACCAAACTCCACATTGATTAGCTCTAAACAATTTTGAGGAAACCGCAAAAACAGTGCCCTCGCTCAAACTTCTTCAATTTGGAACTAAGGTCCAGATGGCTTCCTCGAGCTGTGTCTCTGACCGTTTAGCGGTAATGGTATTGACGGTCCATGATCTCTATTGAAACCCAAGGGCACTGCTAGTTATACCAAAGACTGAGTATCGTCTGTTACAGCTGGTTATCTAGAATCACAGACAGGTAAGCTCCAATCACAATTCACATCTGTTCTCGAGCTGCCTTCAACATTGTCGAAAACTTAAAATCCGTTCTTAAAACATCCACTCCGCAAGCAGGCAATTTCATAAAAATTTTTAGAACTAAGGCTTTATGTTTGAATAAATATGACAGTAAACAAATTTCAGGAAATCAGGAAAGATTCTTGAAGAGATGAACAGAGAGTTGGTGTATTGAGTTGAGGACAAATTTTCTTTTTGCTGATTTGCAATAAGCACTCAAAGAAGAAGATGTTTACCTGAAGCTTCTTGGCTTTTACGGGACACCCTGTATATTTTATATACACCTTTAAAAAACAAAAAGGGCTCCATATCAAAATGGGCCTAGGGTGCAATCAAACCTAAATCCGTTTCTGACTGTGTAGTTCTGTATACCGCTTCTTTTTAACAATTTATGCTAGAAAAAGCCACGTGACCACTTATTTAGAAGTGGCGCGAAATTTTATTTTTCAACGTTGGCCACACTATGAAGCCCTCGCGAATACATTTCTAACGTGAAATTACATCGGCGTGCCTACGTTTCATGATCTCTTGTTGTCTCTTTGTTTTGCGTTTTTTGCAGTTTATTTTGTTTTATTTAAAAATCAGTATTTTTCAAGACTAAATCTGCTTTTTGTGAGTTAATCCAGATAAGTTTGATTTAACGCATTCAAAGTGAGATAATAATTTTGAAATATTTGTTTTTAAATAGTTTCACCATATATTTAATACTACAGCACTGGAAAACTACATTATGTTTATTATTATTGCAACAGAGCTGCCAATAGTGCAAGATGTGTTGCCTAACCAACAGTAAACTTCGTGGTCATGTGGTTTCCGGAAATATTTGACGTCTCTGTATATGATTTTATGTAATATCTTAGAATGCAAACATTAGATTATTGTAAACAAATTCATGGCGTTTCTTCAGATCAACAATAAACAAAAATCTTGAGGTTAACTATCATAATTTTATTGAAATACCTGTGAAATGTTATTTCAGTGCTATTTTTGCAGCTTCAAACACAAGAATTTCCTGTGTTTGTTGCAACAACGCCAGTATCTTTGCGTTTACCGCATCAAAGCTTCAATAGTTACATACTGCTTTCAAGATAATGTTATGAAACCTGCTACTGCATTTTTGCATGCTACATGTTGGTTATATGCAACACACTCAATGAATGTTTTGAAACATCAGACATTTTACTATGCATGTTACAATATGTAACTGCTTTTAAATTAATTTCATTTAAATGTTGTTCAGATTTTATTCAAATCTCTTTTTATTTTATTATTATAGTTATGAATAGCAGAAACTTATAGCAAGATTTTAAAATTTTAAATTCTGTGTTGGTTCTTTAAATGTACAAACTATGTACAAGATCAGAACTCAACCAATCCTCAATTTATGGCTTTCTTTCATTTCTATGCTTTAGTAGTATATTATTAATGGTTATTATTTAACACAAGAATGAAGTTTGTAACGTAAGCTGATCAGCGAGTGTAAATATAGCCATTACATAAGAGCCAGATACAATACTTTATCTATGACCACAAGAGAAAAACAAATTCAAGGATACTCATAGATAAAACTTGTTTTACACAATCGACTCCATAGTTGACAATTATAAATATTTGCAATAAATTTGGCTATCAATATGATAATACCATATACCAAATAAAACTGCAGATTACAAAAAAATATTTATTTTACGTACAAGCAATATTAAATATAATTATAATACAATGAAATTACACAGTAGTCATTAAAACTAATAAAAAAAATAAGATCCTATCACATTATAAAATTGTAAACGTTTTGAAATTAAGATTAATCAGAACATTTAATGAAGATGACCATAACTATCTATAGTCTAGATATTAATAACAAATAAAAATGCAAAAACCTTTGTAGGAAAATAGTTTCTTCTATAAATTGGAGCTTGCATATAATAGATGTTAAAAAATATAGAATCATTTATTTTGATTCAGTTCTCGCTCTTAATTTAGCTCTAGCTTCTAGAAATTCTCTACTTAGGCCTTTATCATCTTCACTCTAAAAAATAAAAAGACAATTATAATTATTATTTATGAAATACTGACGTAATTATTTACAGAAGGATAAAGCTGTCTACACATTAATTATTGTACAGTAGTAAATGCAGAGTTAGTGCGTAAAATCTTAAAGCAACTTAAGAAAGATGTAAATATAAAATTGATTGTTTTACTTTTTATTACACTGTTTAGCAAATATCAGCTAATTATAAGGATAATAAGATAAAAGATATTGTTTTGGTTGAATACCAACATTCTAATTTAGAGGTCAGTCTAAAATTTTTAATTTTAAATAAGACACCCTGTATATTTTTTGCATAATTATTATTTAAAATCTTGTACCCATAAATTTGCATCTGCTTGCATAATTTATTTAATCATCAGATAACTAGGATCAAAAATCAAAAAGAATATTGTAAACTTTACCTCAACTGTTGTTGCATCCTGTCTTCTTTTTGCTCGATCTGCTATAACTTTTTCGAGTTCATGCGCCCGCGATGAAACATGGTTCTCTAATTCTTTCTTTGCTATGTTGTCTTTATGTTTTTCTAACGCCTTTTGTAATTCAGACTTTTGATTTAACACATTTTTACCTCTGTAAAAAGAAAAATAAATTAAAACAAGTATAAATTACACAGTAAGAAAGTAATGAGGTAGAAAACATTATTTAATTGCCTATTTATCACATATTGACGTTAGTTACCTTTGCAAGGCTACATTTAATTAAAAAAAGGTGTATAACAGCATGAACAACGTCATTTTATTTTTAGTTATCGTTTTTTTTTTAAATGGATAAATGACTCTGAATGCAGGTAATTCTTTTATTGATTGTCGATAAATACCGGATTTATATGCAATTACAGAGGATCTGATCTGTCTTTCTTTTGTTATCTTGTATATTTACTTAAATCCTATCTTTCCAAAACAAATGTTTACTAATCACTCATTGTTTGCATAAATACATATGTATATAAAAGAAAAAAATTTAAACGATGCTTTAATGTTGCCGCTAACTAATTATTATCAGGGCAATTTTTTCTATCCATTTACTTCTAATCATTTTCAAGTAAATACAGATCGATTCATACTTAATCATCAGTAAAAGATTATTGGTAATTATAATAAAAAGAAATAATACATTGACTTGTGAACACACATACATTAGCTTAGTCTTTTATTAAAGTTTTATTAAAGAGAAGACAATGAGAATTATGCCAAATTGTATACTTAAAAGGGAAGTCTGCTACTTACAAGCGCCAGTTTCCTATGTATTTACATATTAAATACATATTCTGATAAAGTCCTAATTTTAAATTAAAATACAAATTTCCCACGATTAGAGTTCAGAAATCTCCATTAGAAATAGCAGGGTGACAACGCCTCATGGGAGAGATATTACTAGCTATACCTTTTTATGCAAAAGATGTCCAGTTTGAAATCCAACGCTTATTAAAACTCGAAATTCAACTGTTGTAATTACAAATTTCTTATAGTTTTCAAGTAAATCTTTATTTTTATATTCTGATAAAAGCTCAATTAAAGTAACATTTACTCTTTTTTAACTGTTCCAAGTGACGTCACTGTGACCATTTGAGTTTCTACTATGTAGAATTTTTCTTTTGTCTCCTGAACGTGTTTTTAGCTTTGCTTATAGTTGAGTGGATGTAGTGACGGTCATTCTTCAGATGTCTCAGTCTCAAACTCGAACATTTTCGTCTTATCAAATTTTTTGTTAAATTATTCTTATTTGTAATCAGAACAAGGTTATAAAAAGACAGAGATGACGAAACTGAACCTTCAGACCAGGAAAATCAACAGGGTAGTAATGGCAAGTCTAACTAGAAAAGAAAAGAATATTTCAAAACAATAACAGATAATTCATACTGTTTATCCCTAAAATTAATCTGATTCGAAATGCACTGCATACAGAACATCTCAAAGGTCTGTTGACAAACAATAGAAAGTCAAGAAAGTCATACAGAACGATTCTCTTTACCTTCTAAAATCATTTTCAGAGCGAGTGGTTTTCCTTTTAAATAAATTTAGATTTTAAGAATTGCCCATTTCAAACACCAATCTATTGATATTTTTGAGTTTCTTTAATAAAAAAAAGGAACATCTACTTGATTTTGATTCTATTGAATAGCTTGTCGTGAAAGCTTTACAGTTACTATTTCTTCTTTTGGATGTTACTGAATAAAAATGACTTTAGAAAAATCTCATATGTCACGGTTCTCTTTGAAAACAAGAAAATGAATACTTGATTGATGGCTTGCAGCTTCTGTTTTATTTATTTTTGTCACCCTACTACTCAAGTAGCCAGAACTAGATTTTTTTACCAAGAAATTAAACAAAAGTTAGTTTTTATCAAGCTATTCTACAAAGAGAAGTGAAAGTTTCAGTAAGTCGAGCCCTTCAGAGTACATATAGAGTAGATAATAATCTCAGTTAACTAACAGAAAGGTGTGCAAATAAACTAATGAGACTGGGAACGTACCGTTCGATGCGGCAACACTGGGGATTACCGGGTTACCGGTTTAGAGGGAAGGTAGGTCAACCTGTGATGCTTCGATAGTACGAGTTCAGTTCTGAAAATGAGTGCTATCAGGTTTTGCTTCAGACTTGGTCACGGTGCGACAGAAATTTTTGCAAAACTTCAGCAGGCCTATGGAGACAATGTTTTGTCAAAGACCCAGATTATCAGGTGGCTTAAGGCATTTTCAGAAGGAAGAGAACAGATTGAAGATGAACCACGCAGTCGCAGCGGAAAGCCTGTAACTGCAAGAACTGACGAAGATGTTGCCAGAATCCGGGATCTTGTGCGTTCTGATCGTCGCTTGACAGTCAGGATGATCGGGGAACAGTTGAATTTGACTCACACCACCGTTCATGAAGTCTTGACCCATGAATTGGGGATGAGGAAAATCTGCGCGAAAATGGTTTCGGAAAACCTTCCGCAAAAACAAAAGAACAACAGGAGGGACACGTGCCTTGACTTTTCGGAGCGTATTGAAGATGAACTTTACGTTCTGGAATGTGCTATTACTGGTGATGAGTCTTGGGTCTTTCAGTACGACTGGGAAACGAAGCAC
The DNA here is from genome assembly GCA_011009095.1 of Ignelater luminosus. Classification (NCBI taxonomy): domain Eukaryota; kingdom Metazoa; phylum Arthropoda; class Insecta; order Coleoptera; family Elateridae; genus Ignelater; species Ignelater luminosus. Next base: position 65,574 of record VTPC01090988.1, read on the forward strand.
CGGAGCTAAAAATGGCACCCTTCAAGCTCACCAAGGCCAAAAAAGCAAGAATGAGCAAGTCGAAGATCAAAATCATGCTGATTTGATATTTCGATAGCCAGGGAATCGTCCACAAAGAGAAGTTCTTGAAAAACTTCAAAAAAGGGTTTTACGTGCGAGACCAAGTATCAAGAGCTACTGGGTTATTTGGCAAGTAAAGACATCCCTGTGGCTCCTCAGTCTCCTTATTCCCCCGACTTGAGTTCTTGTGACTTTTTTCTCTTCCCAAGATTAAAAAATTACCTCAAAGGATATCATTTTGGGGCACTAGAAGACATTAACCGAGCAGCTGAAGGCGATTTCAATCCAAATTCTAGCACTGCTGTGAAGAGTAGAAAGAGTCTCCATCGCTGTGTGTGGCTCCCCAAGGCAATTAATTTGAAGGAGACACTGTGGAATTGTAATTTTCATTGAATAGACAAATTATAAAAAATCAGTCTCATTACTTTATTTAGACACCTCGTATGCTATACCTAATTTTTTTCATTCTGATCCATAAATTGTAAAAATTTCTACACTTTGTTCTTTTCGTGTTTCGTTAGATTTTTCAAGAGTTTCTAACTTGATATCACCAAGAGAGAAATACAGACCGTTCTGTATCATTTTTTGCTCAAAAAAGGTCAGTGACTTATTTGGATAAAATGCAAACACATCAAACTGAGAATATGATTGGAGAAACGTTTAGACTATCTTTTTGCCAATGAACCTTAAAAGCTTTTGAAGACAACAAAATGTTACTAATCTGCACATTTTTCGTTAAACAGTTATGTTAGTCATCAAAATGGTCGATATTAAAAAACGGAAATTGCATCTTGCCAAAGGTATTTGTTTACAATTTGTAGAGGGCAAGAAATATCTTGAGTTATTAGGAAGAGAACACACTCGTTTATGCGAGATGAGGCTCCTTCTCGTCGTATTCAAGCTGCGTTTCAAAAACTTCGAAGCCGTTTCGGTACCAATATAATCAGCTTTGGATATCCTAATTACGCCAATTAGGAAATAGGCTGGCCAGACTATTTCTCAAACCTAAACTCTTGCGATTCCTTTCCTCAAGAAAATCTAATAATAGAAGTTATAACATCAATCCTGACATACGTTTGTCGTTTCAAATCATGTTTGAAATTTTATGAGATTAAGTACAGCGGAACTCCCATAAGTCGAACTTCTCTTCTATTCGAAATGTATTGCGTCCCCTTGCACTTCAATACCAATTGCACGTAATTTTCCGTAACTCGTATTTTCTATAACTGGAACTAATAATCGCGCCGCTTGAATTTCGAGTTATGGAGGTTCCACTGTACTTTGATAGGGGAAAAAACAGATAAATTAAACGATGACTGGATGTCTTTTCTCTTTTTTAACTTTGAGCAGCATCACTTTTTATGCGGAGAGTATGACGGTTGTGCGTGTGGTTTGTTCGTGAAGAGTAAAGGAGCAAGACGGTCGAAGGATGGGCAGGAACGAACTCTGATTTTTCTTAAGAAGGGTAATAGAGGGCAACCTGGGCCACCGCAGGTGAGCCATGAATAGTGTAGGTCGTTTTAAGCTCTCTTAAGAAGGTTAATAGAGACCTGGGGAGTATAGCCTAGCTCGTTTTCGTATATAGCACTCTTAAAAAGCCCATATTCGTATTTAACACTTTTAAGAAGGTTAATGAGGGCAAATTTCGATGTAAAGCCACTGTAGGTGGCACATGGATTGATATTTAGTACTTTTAAGAAGGTTAGTGAAGGGCGAAGCCCGACCTGGGGTAACTGTAGGAAGGCTTAGGGCGGTCTGTTTTCGTATTCAGCATATGATAGTTCCGAGAGTGGCGCCACTTCAAATTGCTTATCTCAATTATAAAATTTGATTACATTTTATGTATAACTTTTGCGCAGCAGAGATGATGTGCGAAGCGGCATAGAAAGTATATGCTTATACCCGGTATTTACGGAGTGTACATATGATCTACATAAGTATCAATCAAAAACCAAGAAGGATCTTCTAATGTAAGCACAGTAAGTTATTCCAAATAAAAGTTTTTAAAAGCGTCATTTAGTAAGTCATTTTTACTTTGCAACCCTCAAAATCAAAACAGTAACTACACAATTAGTTTTACATTACTGAGAAGCATTTAAAACAAGCTCTTCAACAGTATCAAAATCGGGTAGGTAGTGTATTTTAGAAATCCCATCAAATTCAAGTTATTTTTTCTACTTTCATTTGTACAGAGATATTCGCTTACCTTAAATTGATTTTCCAGGTTATTTCTTGTAAGTTTTCTCAAACTTCCCGATTTACCATTTTCTGTCTTTTTAAGTGTACACATGCAAACTACTATCTTGGCCTTTTACAAATAATAATTATTAAAACTTTATTTAATGTTCTTATTATACAGGGTGTTCAAGAAATATATACAACGATTCTTTTCAATTTCTTTGATTTTATTTCATAATTTATCAAAATAGCCTATAAATGAAAATTTAAACTACAAGGAAAAATTAAGGTTTACAGTATATTCACCATATACAGGGTGGATTATTTTGTGTTTCTTGTTCTGCAACTGATGATTATTCGAGAAGTATTGAAGAGATCAAGAAACACATTTTAGAACGTCCAATTTTTAAAAGATTTTACAATCAGCGAGAAGTAAGAGAAATATTAAAATATTTAGAATGTTCCAGTTTTCACTTTAAATTCCTCAAATGCATACAAACCCGATCTTTATTCAATAATTTAAAACAGAAATACCTACGTGCATTGCAGTTAAAACGCGCGCAAAAAAAGAGATTTCAAGCACTCTTACATTTTTTGATTAAACAGCAATTCCCTGTGAAGATTCTGTCTTTCTGTATTTTCTAGAATGGGGTTGTGTGGTTTTCTGGGTATAATGAGACCCTCTTCAGTTAAATGGGGTGGCGCAGGCGGATGTGGCGATCCTTTTTGTGTTTCTGGTATCATACTCGTCGTCGTATCCGACTCTGCTGCAAAATTGAAAAGTCTTTCATTAGAAAACAATACGCATACAATGGCATTACGAAAAACAAGGGAACAAAGTGCTTGTCGTACACGCATCCACACACACACACACACAACAAACAATTATCTTGATTAACGTACGTTCACATTTAGACATGCAACTCTCGAAATATTTTATCCTTTGAGTCACCATCTTGTGTTTCCGCACGTGTTTTTCCTTCTACTAAAGAAATTTCCCCTTTATTAGGTATATGAAGAGAGCACAGGTGGAAAAACGGAAGAAAAATTTATTAACCGGAAAAGGGTCTCTATGTGGGGGTTAATAGACCCTAGTAAATCAAAAACGATTTCCGCGTGTGGCCTTCTGTTTTTAACAGCATTAGAAATAGATTACGTGTTAGCCCATTAGCTTGATGTAGTTCAAGGTGGTGAGTTATTTTTAGTTTTACGGTATAGGAAAAACAAGGGCATGCCGTGCATCTCGCGAGATTTAAGAAGAAGAATCTGTGATAAAATTGCTATTTAATTTACTAGATATAATTGTTATTATGACGTAATTTTTACGGTTAGTGTAACCATTAATGGATTTGTAAAGGTATTTGCGAGTTGTTCGTTCTTTATGAAAATCAGGAAAAAGAATTTGCATACCAAATTATAAAATTTATTACATTACATAATTAAGTGGTAATAATTCACTCTGTTAATAACGTCTGCCATATGTTCACGGATGTGTGTAACGTCTATTAATGTTAACAAAACAAATAGTTAAAAATCAAACAATATTAATTAAACATTGAGAAAGTTTATGTCTCATACTACTTTTATAATCCTTACAAAAAATTGATAATACTAATAATAATAATAATAATAATAATAATAATAATAATGATGATGATGATGATGAAGAAAAACTTACCAATTTCTTTGTTCTCAAGTTTTGATTTCAATTCTTCTATTGTACTATTTCTAATTGGATTCTCCTTCGTCAGCTCCTATAACAATAAATAAAACTTATATATTATTCCATACAATAATAAACAAATAAATAATTTATAAAATAATTCTCTAAAATAATGCACTTTCTCTCCAGTCAGTTATTAAAAAATATTGAAAAAGTCACAATTATTATATCAAAGGAAAAAACTAGTTTTTAATCAAATTAAAATTAAAAAAGAAATAAACAAATCATGTACTACCATATGATAAAAACAAAACACATTCAGTACTAATTGCACGCGCGCACTCCCACGCTTTAAAAAAGTATTTGCAGTACTAAAACATACCAAATTAGTAGTCAAGATTTTATTTGAAATGTTAACAGTCAACAGTTGTCTAAACAATATGTACGCGCATGTTGAGCGAAACCAGAACATTGTAACGCATCCGTAGGGTGATAACAGAATTAATTAGTTATTTGAAGAGTGATAAAAAACATTAGCGCGCAAACAGACAAATAAAAGCATATGCTTCCGCGGCCAACCGTAGCAAGTCATCAGTGGTAGTGCACCATAGCAAAATTTTTTCGTTTGAATTGCTTGATTGAAAAAAATCCAAACAGGGATAAAAATCTTATTAGTATTTTTTATATTATAAACAGAACTAAAATACAGATAAAAGTTATTGAACAATAAGAATGATTTATGATAGTATTGCTTCGTAAAAAAATAATAAACAACAAGCGGCATTTTTATAGTTTA
>VTPC01090988.1:70670-119012 GCA_011009095.1 Ignelater luminosus
TGCTTCGTAAAAAAATAATAAACAACAAGCGGCATTTTTATAGTTTATTGTTTATTTATTTATTATTTCTAATAATTATAGTTGGATTGTAAATGAAATCAAAGAGATCAAATTAAGTTAAAACTAATAAAAGTTTTTTTAAATCGATCTGCGGTAGGGTGATAATATTTTTCCAACTTTTTTTTCTTTTAAAGCTCACACGAAAAAATGTTAATTTGATGCATTTGAAGAGTTCTCTCCAAGTATCACCTCGTTTAAAAATTTTTGAGAGGTCGCTCACGAATTTTAAAAGTTTCAAAAGACAAAAGAAATCAATTTTTCCTTTTTTAGTTCATCAGTTTCTCACTAATTCAATCTTTCCTATGTAGGTTGTAGAAAAACATACTAAAATTTGAAGTCAAAATATTAATATTTAGAGGTCGCTCAAGAATTTTAAAAGTTTCAAAAGACAAAAGAAATACATTTTTCTTTTTTTAGTTCTTCAGTTTCTCACTAATTCAATCTTTCCTATGTAGGTTGTAGAGAAACATACTAAAATCTGAAGTCTAAATATTAATATTTAAAGGTCGCTCAAAACCATTAAAAGTTTATAGAAATTTAGTTTTAAAATTGTTGAGCGACCTCTAAATATTAATATTTTGACTTCAGATTTTAGTATGTTTCTTTACAACCTACATAGAAAAGATTGAATTCGTGAGAAACTGAAGAACTAAAAAAAGAAAAATTGATTCATTTTGTTTTTTGAAACTTTTAAAATTCTTGAGCGACCTCTCAAGAGGTACTAGACCAATAGAAAAGTAAGCAGAAAAACTGTATTGCATCGATCTTTTATTATTAAATGCTGCTCAAAATGACCTTCAATGTCTCAAAATTCTGTTTGTTCTTGAGCTGTCTTCAACTTCCTGAATTTTTGCAAGATTGCTCTTTCTGGAATCGACGAACTTGAACAAAAGCTAAAGCCTTCATTTTCTAATAATCGATTTTTGATCCCAAACTGGACCATGCGAAAAAATAGAAAACTGCCACAGCTGCTATTTCAATTGGTGGTCTAGAAAGTTCGGTAATATGAAATTCTCTAGTACTCTATTTATTACCTTGATCTATCTTGTCAAATTTAGAGAAAGTTTAAGCTTCAGAATACCTCAAAAAACGGATTTGACCACTTTAGAATTTCTTTTCTAATAGTAATAGTTACGATACGTAGGTGAGCTATCTTGGTTATTTGAAGCGATTCGATTAAAAAAAGATTTTCTTATACAGAGTATCAACTTCTGCAAACCACAATTCTGCAAATTTTCTTTATAAAGGAACACTCTGTATCTATTATCATAATTTATTTAATTAATACAGTGGATGAAAACTTCGAATTTGTTGCTGTTTTACTAGCAACACCCAAAATCAAATGCAACCTTCGGCAAAAAATAAATTTATCTTTCTAGTTGAGGGCCGGTTACAAAAGCGGGTTCACGTGGCACCTACAAGAAACAGAAACAGAAAAACAGTTCTCCATGAATTTTTACATCTACAGCGTGAATATATAGAATTTACTAAAACAAATTTACTTTAGTGGAAGATTAGTAGGAGGCATAAACAGCCTATTGCCAACGAAAAATCTGATCTGCGACTCCGCCCACAGCCCACTCCAATCCTAGTGTTCGACAGTATTCAAAACCACTCAGTCTAACCAAGAAGAAGAAACCTCAAGAAGAGGCAACTTTCTACGTTAACCCCAACCTCCGTTCATTCAACCTATACTTATTTATTTATAAATAAATCTTGCAAATAAAACAAATAGAAAAAGAATAACAACAAATAAAAATAAATAACAGCGAAGCATCACAAGAAGATGGCCCATATATATCAAAGGGTGAATTAGACGATGCAATATCGAAAATTGAAATGGGAAAAGCCCCTGGATAAGACGAAATCACTGGCGAAATGGTAAAATATTTACAAGAGGAAGATAAACAAGAGCTACTAAGCCTATTGTACTTAATAGCGAGAAAAAAAGAAACTCCAAAGGACTGGAGAACAGGTATAATAATCCCTATTTTCAACAAAGGAAATACTAAAAGGTGCAGCAATTTCAGAGGTACGGTGGAAAAAACCTATACCAGAACTCTAAAAGAAAAACTATGTCAGAGTATCGAACATGAACTAGAAGAATCGCAAACAGGCTTTCGAAAAGGAAGAGGCATATAAGATCAAGTGTTTATACTAAGACAGATTATCGAGAAGGCTATAAGATCCGGAAAAGAAGTACATGTATGTTTCGTGGACTTAATAAAAGCTTTTGATAAAATTAAAAGAGATGATCTATGGGACACAATGAGGAATAGACAAGTAGATGAGCAACTAATAAAATAATAAAGAGCTTATATAATAAGACAAAAAGCTACGTTCGAATAAGAAAGAAGACGTCAGCTGAGCTAGTTTACAGCAAGGTTGCGTTTTAAGCCCAATACTGTTTAATCTAATGCTGCATGAGGCAATTAAGAAATGTAAAGGAAACAAAAAAGAATATACAGTAGGATTTTGTAAAATGCAAAAAAGATTAATATTTCGGAATTATGCTACGTAGACGACACGGCAATATTGGGAGACTCCAAAAGAAACCAGCAACACAACATGAATCTATTTAATGAACAATTACACATGGAAATTAGCCTAGAGAAAACAAAAGTCATGGTCATTGGAGATGAACAGAAGGAGGATAATATAATGATAAATGGGCAGAAAATCGAACAAGTAGATAAATTCAGTTATTTAGGATGCATCATAAACAACAAAGGAAACGTGGAAGACGATATAAATCAGAGAATAGCAAAAACGGGTAACCTTTTTAACGCCCTTAAAACACAGTTCTTTGGGAAAAAAAGAAGTTCCAGAAACAGCAAAAGTAAGAGTAGTAAAGAAGATAGTAAAGCCCATCCTGAATTTCGGTTGCAAAACATGGACCACTAGCGAAAGACAAAGAAATAAAATAAATGCTACGGAAATGAGAGTTCTACGAAAGATTGAAAATAAAACGCAGAAAGATAGAATAAGAAACGAAGTATATAGAGAACAGCTAAAGATATCCGAGGCAACCCAGACGATTCAACAAGGACAACTCAGATGGACGGGACATGTCCAGATGATGAGTGAAAACAGACTTACTAGAAAGGTGCCAAGACCTATAGGAAAAGTGAAGAGAGGAAGACCAAGGAAACCATATTTTGAAGAGGTGAGAAAGGCAGCAGAGGGAAGGGGAATAAAATGGAAAAAAGTGAAAAGAATGGCAGAAGATAAAAAGGAATGCAGGAAAATTTGCGCCGAAAAATAGAAAGGCTTTAGGATTAAGTAAGTAAAAAGAAAAAGAAAAAAAGAAAATAAATCCTAAAATCAATAAAAAAATCTTTGTAAATCCTATTGAACAATTAAGGTGCTAACCAACTTAAAACAACGATGGTTTACCCATTCCGATGCACGTACCGGAAAGAAGAGTCGATCCTCCCCGAGCTACCCTCCTGGTGCACGATAACACCTGGCCTAGCAACAAGTCGGGTAATGTAGAAAGCTTGCTTGGATCAAATTTTTAATATCTCCGCGCTGTCTTGTCTAAAATTCAAATTCAATACTGTCTAAATGTCTCAAGCTTTTTGAGCAAGTCGGTCGATTTTTCCAAGCCAGCTGTGTTTTCCAAATCAATTGGGTGTTCTTGTTAACAATTATTCACCCTTTTAATATCAAACCAAAGTAGAGTACACCTTCAGGGTTTTTCAAGTCAGTTGAATCTTTCAGTGATGGTTTTAGGCTGATTGGACCTTTTGAACTGGTTGAGTTTTTCGAACCGATCGCGCTTTCTAGGTTCTACCAAATAGACGAAATTTTTATGGTTATATTCAGATTTAAAAAGAAAGATACCTATCTATCTATCGTGAGATACACTGTACACAAGTCAGTAAAAAATGAAACGCAGAATTAGGTACAACTTGTTGTGCGTTCCAAATGTTAACGGCGCTTTCCCTCTCGGAGCATTTTAATGTTCACATAGAACCACCTCCAGGCAAAATACCCTCCCTTCCCATTCTCTTCCCGTGTCCATCAACTCCGTCAATCTTATGTCATCGAATATTGTGTAATGTCCTTTTATATAAAGGTTAATGTGTTACAATTCTTCAAAGACAACACAACGCCAAGATACTCACGGCTAGGCAACTGCTGGCAACACTAGCTAGAAAGACTACCTCTAGCATTTATGTAGATGCCTACGCACAAAAATAAATCCATCTGATTGGTTTTCGTTATTATCTGCTCCAAAATCAGCTTACATTTTCATTTTATCTACTGATGTTGGAATAGGTTTCTAAGTAACTTCAATTAGATATAATTTTTTTAAGTCAAAGGTACTCAGAATAAGGGCTTTGTTGCGTCTTGAGTTGCTTTTAACTCAAGCTGATAATAAAACTCACTGTAAGCTTTAATGATTGTTTATTGATAATGATCTGGCCTCGTGTTCTGGCCCGCGACTGTCTCTCGTGGTGTTCTGTATCGAGCGTGTTCTCCTGTCGCCTGTCCTCAAGGGTTGCTACCCCACCAACGTTCGAGCGTGACGCTCGATAAGGCGAGCGCAGCCGAACAGGCTTGATCGTGAAATATTACAGACCAAACATAAATACCACTCCTGATGGCAATAAAACAGTTATGTCATATGTCCGTATAAACAAAAAATTACAGTAGTCATGCATAGTCGTTCAAAGTCTACAATTGTGTGTAAGACAGAAAGTTCTCAAGTGATGCACAAATGAAGAACTTAAGAGGAAAGCTTTGAAATAGAGAAATTGAAGAAAAACTGAAACTTATAGATTTGCGAAGACAGGCAAAATCAATTTTCATTAGTTACAGCCTAGTAAATCCTACAAATCAAAATATTCAGCGTCAGGCGATTGTTTTGGAATCTCGACTTCCCAGATTGACAAATGTTGCTTTGCAATACAAAATGCGTGTCGAAGAGAGTTGCTTTTGTGCAAATGATCCAATCCCTTTTGGTCGTGGAAGAAGCTAAGATCTTTATAAAATGATTATGCTACAGAAGAACGTAAGGTGCAATTTTAGAAAAAAATGCAGATGCTGTTGAAAGTTGGAGAAAAATAGAAAAAGTGTAATTATCAAAAAATGTTCTTGATTTCGGAGAAACTTAATTCACTTCATAGTTTCTTCTTAGTCTACATGCATCAATTTGGTGAACATCGATTCGACAACTGTAAGCAGTATTGCAAAATATTGATACACAAGCTTCCATGTGGAAAATAAGCAGGAAACTATCAATTATAGAATTTCTGAATGGGCCACTACCATTAATGCAATTAAAAAATTAGTGCATGAATTATCAACTTCATTCTTTTCTATCTACAAAAAAGACCATTACAAATAGATGTGGTTATATTACCGGTTATTCATAATTATTTTGTTTTTGTCAATTTCCGTAATAAACGTTAACGTGCATTTTATTTACCGTTTGTTCAAATTTCATCGACATATTCACGGCAGTGGCATAATTTTATTGCAATCAATTCATTAAGTTTAAACTCACAATAATAAAAAAATGCGACTAGTTGGAGAGGTTTCTTCTTACAAAGAAATCTCGCAACCGGAATTATGTTTAAATCTCATGATAACGATGCAGAATTGGGCTAGACGTCTCGTAGCGTTGATTTTGTTATCTCTTAAATGTGATTCACGACGTCTGGTGCTCTTTTCATCTGGAATTCATTTTGATATTTTTATTACAGTAATTAAAAGTCATCTATTTTAGTTGTGCAAATGGCAAACTACCGTGTCACGATCAATTTTACTCGGATTTACAGCTGAAGATGTGATATTGCATATTACTACCTTAGTTTTAAATATCTTGTCAAATTTCTTTTTCTTTGGAAAGCCTGAGTGTTCAGAATAGTTATTGTGACGTAAATATTATTTGTGTGTAGGCTGCAGCAACTAACTATTCAAATGCTTTGTCTCTAAAGTTTCTTATGAATTATGATAAAAATTTCACATGACTTATTTCATGCTAGAGTATTGACCTTTTCTTGTTTGGAATTTAGCATCTCATTTATATCGAATTTGATGTTATATGTGATGAGAGCTGTTCCCCTGAGGTATCAAAATGTCCGATTTAAGTATTACACCAGAAAGTATAGACTTTGATTTTGTATGATAAATTATCGTGAACTAGAGAAATCAAGACCACTCGAAGTTTCGTTGACAAGTTTTAACTTTTATCGCAGCCTATTAATAATTGATAACCATAAAAACTGCTCCGACAAAAGTCGTGCAAAACAATTTCTTCCGCATTTGGCAAAATCATTTTCGAGAACACAGAGCGCCCCATTAAGGAGTAATATCGTTGTTCATCTATTGCCGATTATTGCAACATACATTGTGGAGGCCTAAAGCTAATAGCCTCAACGTTATTCAATTACTTCTTGTAAAATGTTGTCAAATTTAACAAATTCTCTCTCATATAATTGAAAAACATTTTGTTTTTAAAAGTGTATGACGATAAACTTCAATATTTGATTGATACACACATTGGTTCTCTATCGAGCCGATAACGTCTGTAGTGCTTGCAGGAAAATGTTTGATTTGTAACACTATTTTGGTAACAGACAGACTAGACCGTAAATCTAATGGGTCATGAACCGTCGGTGCAAAATTATTCATTTTTTTATATTCAAAACTAACTCGATTTGATTAGCGATCAATATCAGCTTGTAAGTTTGCAAAAAATGCGACGACGACGATTCATGACTATTTCTTGCTTGGTCAATTGCAATTGAAGACGCAAGTGGATAAAGGTTTTATGTACCCAAAAATTTTTTGGGATCAGTTTCGTAGTTCTATTGTATAAAATTAAAAAGTTACGGGATGATAAAGGATCTATGTTAATCTAATTTTAACAAAACTTAATGGATAAAAGATTTATGTACGCTTGATTTCTGATCATAGATCCTTTATTCACTAACATTTCAAATTATTGCTACATGAATCCTTTATCCATTGTAAATTAGTTAGAAACCTGTAAAAATAATAACAAAATGAACATTGCACCACAATGTTAGGTTAGAAATGTATCAGTACTGATGGTTTTGTGCTCTACATTTTTATAGTTTTTACGCGATAGAAGACTTAAATGTGTGCAGTGCAAGTAAAAAATAGTGCTAATATGTCGGCAAGAAGCATGCTAATTTTAAAACTTGCAAAAGAACAGACTAATAAGGGTAAGTATAAAAGTTATAGCTGCTTTTATTTAAAATATAACCTAAAAAATATTATTGCGTTTTATTCACGTTTAAGTTTTGCGGTGGTTTTTCACCGTTTAGTACAAAAAGCAAAATGATAAATTTATTTTAAACTTGCAAACAAGTATTTTCTTTTAACAGTGTCTTTCTTTTGTTTTTAGGTCCCAATAGTTCAGATGACAGCAGGAGCCCAGCCAAGAGTGACAATAATAATTCTCTAGAAAGATTTATTAGCAAAGTTAATACTACCCCTGTAAAACAAAGTTCCTATGGTAAGTTGCGATAGTTGAAATGAAAACTTGATGAGGTACATATTTTGTTATTGTTGTTTTAGACGGCTCGGATGAGACTTCTGACAATACTGATTCTAATTATGCAGAGCAATTAAAATCTAGAAAAAGACCCCTATCTCTAAAGTCAAATATTCTAGGGGCTAGTGTATCAAATAGAAAGAAAATAAATAATGACCTGGAAAACTTCGAAGACCAGGTAGCTTTACAAACGCCGGGAAATAATGAAAAAGAAAGTATGATAATAAGCAAAAAGGATAATACAATTAATCCTGTAAAACCGGCAAATTTAGGTAAGTTTTGCTGGTCCAATTGAAAACTTGAAGAGGTTTTTATTTTGTTTCTTTTTAGATTGGTCTGACAACGGTTCTTCAGATGATTATGTACCAGATACTTCAGATGAGACTTCTGACGACAGCGACTTGGACTATTCAAAGGAACTGAAATCCAGAAAAGGATTCCTATCAACAAAGTCAAGAAAGATAATTCATAATGACGTTGAAAACATCGAAGACCAGATAAAGACTTTAAAAACGCTGGAAAATAAAGAAAAATGAAGCAAAATAATCAATAGTGAAGATGTTACACTGTTACACTGATTACTAAAAATAATAATGCATTGATCGAAAAAGTTCAAAAGAAGATATTCCAGCTGCCTGAAAAAACATCTAGGAAGCGACAAAAGAACTTAGACAACTGGAAAAGATACAAAGCAGCAAAGGCTAGAAAAAAGGAGAAAGCTATATTAACCAAAAAGGAAAGCTAGTTCCGTCAAAAAAAATTGAACTAGGTTTCTTATGCCAAAAAGAAAAATGCACTCTCAACTGCAACGAAAATTTTGACGAAGAAGCAAGAACAACAATATTTAAAAGATTTTACCAGCTAGATCAAAACTCAAAAAATGCACTTCTCTTTAAAAGCATTTTCATTCAACCTGTCCAACGTCATCGAAAAAACATTAAAAAACCAAAATCATTCTCGTTTAAGTATACAGTTACATACAATCAAAAAGTTTTGAAAGTTTGTAAAACTGCAATATGTTCACTCTACCAAATTAACTTCAAAAAACCCAGCTCATTCAGAATAAACTTAAAAAAGGTTTATCGGCACCATCCCCTGATAAGCGAGGTGTTCACCAGAACAGGCCACACAAAATTCCAAATGAAGTGATAAACTATGTTGTCACTCACATTGAAAAGTTTCCTGCAGACCAATCTCATTATTCAAGGAATAGAAATTTAAACAAAAAGTACTTATCACCTTTTCTAAACTTAACAAAAATGTACCATTTATGTATTGATTGGTGCAAGGAGTAAAACCTTTCAGAAAAGTACTTTATAAAAAAATGTAGTTACAACAATATTTTTTAAACCCGTTTTAATCTGTCCTTCGGGAAACCTAAAAGCGATACCTGCAGTACTTGTGATGCTGGTTTAGATGATATTGAGCATAAAGAGAACTACAAGTATGCATTTGAATAACAAAGAAGAGATAGAAACTTTGTTCAAACAAACGATAATACGGCTTATCTCACAATGGATTTACAACAGACATTGTCTTTGCCAAAATTGTCTACGTCCAAAGCGTTCTATTTGAGGCAACTCTGGTTGTATAACTTCGGTATACACACAGTATCAAAATCTGGGGATCAAGCATTTTTTTTTTCATGGGCGGAAAACATTGCTACCAAAGGTAGCTTAGAGATAGGTAGGTGCCTTCATACATTCATTCAGCTATTTAGTGCTGCTAGACAAAACAGTATTAAACATCTCATCATATGGTCAGATTCCTGCAGTGGACAAAACAAGAACTTTAATCTGATTACACTTTATCAGTATTTCATTTTTAAAGTTGGAAATGCTTTTTATTTAAAAAAAAATAAGATAATTTCGTTTTTAGCAAATATCTAGTAAGCCGTGAATTTTTTTAAAAAAACAAAAGCATGAGTAAACTGATCTCCAAAATAGTCAAAACTTTTGTAATTTAACCGACTTCGTATCTCTTACAATTTCCGAGATCCCAATAGTGAGCATCGAAATTGGGACACACTGTATATATGATGAATTGGTTGGTTTTTTTTATTTCATCATATTAAAATAAATTGGTTTTTTCCGAATCTATACTATTTTATATTATTCTTAAATTGCATTTTATTTACATCATTTAGTAGAATTAAAAATGAAATTGTAACATTTCGAAACGTTTGGTCTATAAAAAAAATTTACCACTGGTTAGTAATCGGATTGGATCAAAAATTATGGAGTAATCAAAATTTAAGTTGAATGATCCGAGGACTGGCGTCCTTTAATGTTAGTAACTTGTTTCACGAATTTTCAAAACACCTCGTATAAAATTTAAGAAAACAAACCCTACAAAGTATTATGCAGTCTAAAATTTGACTAACCATTTTGTACGTATCACTTATGTTATGATCTTAATATATAAAAAATAAATTAAATTTGTTCTGCATTCTATCCATCTCAATTTTTTTATATTTGTGTGTTCTAAACGAACAGTGCAATGCTCAGTCACTCATTGAAGCAATGCTGCTTTAAGAAATTAGCAAATTGAATGTGAACATTTAAAGATATTACGTTCTAAAATTAAAGATTGTCTACCACACACATAGTAGTACATTATTACATTCTAATTGAAAAGTAAACAACGTGAATAAGTTTTCCATTCCGTGTTATCACGAACAGTTCACAGTCACATCCTTGAATTAAACTACAGTCGTTACTAATACATTTAAGATAAAAAATATGTTTGAAATTACAGTATTTCATGTTTGCACAATAAAATATTTGTATATTAAAACAAAGTATAATAGGAAATACAACTTAAAAACAAAAGAAAACAATATATTGTTGTTTATTTTATTTTAGTTCCCTGTATTGATATCTATGTGGGTAATTTCAATAGATTACAAAAAGGAAATCCGTGGAATTATTAACAATCTTGATAAGTAATAATTGGGAATTTCAAAAAACGTATTTTTGGATAAAAAATAAACAAATATTAATTTATATCTAAACAGATCTTGCGTAAATAAAAATAAAAGTAAAAATAAAAAAATTAAATTCCATGCACATTACTTTCTCAAGCAGGAGTACACGTTATAAAGGACAAATTACTTTTTACGAATTCCAATTACACCATCGCCCTCATATTCAACAATTAAATATTTTTAGAATAATTCCCTTCTCTAAGCTACTTGTTAAATAATGACATCATAAACCACATATAATGATATCCCTTAAGTTTATTAATTATTTTATAACTACTCCTACAAGGTTATAAAAAAATTTCAAATATTTCTATACGTCAAGTAAACAAGCACGCCTAAAAAACAGGAATTGTGAAATTCGTATCTACTTATGTACTATCTATTTTAAGCGCACAGACAATTAGTAATCGAAAAGCGAACGATTGAAACAATAAATATTACTACACACTAGTACACAAAAAGCCACTTACATGAAAAACAAATAAAAGCAATTAAAATAAATAAAACAATTCACCACAAAGGCACGGAAGTTTGGCGTACGCACGACAAAACAATTGTACTAACACCACAAAAGTGGAATAAAATAAATAAAAAGCTACGCCAGGAAATATCAGCTAAAATTCCTAAAAACCACGCATTTCCCTTAGTATGCGAACGCTCTTATAAACCGAATATATTCGTGATTGTTCAGTAATGAATAATAATAATAATAATAATTAAAAAAAGAGAAAAATTAGTGTAACGTTATTAATTTCTTTAAAAATGTTAATAACAACTAATGTCTAAATAACTACTATATTTAAATTCATCACGAACAACTTACATTTATTTACACCTGTTGCACAAACATAATGTATTGCATGAAGCTGTAAATATTAGACTAGTCACCTTCACTTCTCGTTGGTATGTGATTTCTGCGTTTCAATCAGACAGCGTGAGTTTATGCTCAAGTGAACTAATTTGCTTAAGAATTTTATTGATAAACAATTTATTGCCAACGCCCAGAGAATTAGCAAAAAATAAACAAGAAGTAACAAACAAAATGTCAAGAACAAATCTAGTTGGCTAACTATTATGGTGATCAAATTTACCCCTCCCTAAAATGTGAGATTTGCAAAATACTTACATAAGATTGTAACCTTGCAAAATGAAAAATATTAAATAATTATTAAAAATATCTATTTACCCTCCTCAAGCAATTTTTGCTGGTATAGATTGATGCTATTTTAAATATTTTAATGCACATTATTGATTTTACAACTTCATTCAAATATAATTATTTTATTTGAGAAATTGATACTGCCATACTGCAAACTAACTAGTTTGCCTATCAGATCAAAAAATCGTACAGGACTCAAAAGAAATTATTTTGATTCTTGGATACGTGCCACTTTTTGTATTTGTCCAGATCGGAAAGAGCGTTCATAGATAGTTATATCTCAGAAATTTCATGTTTGAACACAAAGTTAATTACTTTCTGAATTCTTCATTTTGCCGTTAGTTATTTGGAAACAACATGGTTATTTAGTAGAAAAATAGAACCCAAAAAATGTATCCACAGCCACCTTAGTTAGCCTAAGAGAGAAGAAACTTAACTGTAAGACACCACAGGTATCCTGAAAAGAGTGAAAGGTACAACCTTGCCGTGGACAACCATATGTGGTTTGGTGAAGAGCAAAGCCCAATAATTGCCTATTACCAAATGTAGATGACGAAACCCAACCTACAACAACTATACAAAACACACACAAAAACATTATTTTCGCAACTGTCTTTTGTTTTATTTCGGCGGTGAAACGTAAATCCAAATTTTTGCTATTGGAACGCCTACTTGATTTCCATATTACTGAACTGCACTCCCTAAATGCTTTTTAGTAATACATGGTTTGACACAGATATTCTTTTGTTTTACTGAGTTATGAAGTGAAAATCATTTTTCATCATAGTGTGCCATGACATCTAACACACAAAGTCGTGGAGTTTTATTAAAGAAATTCATTTGTTGTGCAAAAATTTCTAAAACAAAATAAATACGCTGTTATGAGGCATTAGATGCTTATTTCATGCTATCTGTGAATGCTCAGTGTAGTATCTTAAAAGCGTCTTTTGTTTTGTTTTAGCAATTGTTACATAGCAAATCTAATTTATCTGACAAAAACCAATGATTTTCATATGTTTAAAGCCATGGCACACTAAGTGGGATATGCTTTTTATTTTAAAAAATAAGACAATTTCGTTTTTAGCAAATATCTAGTAAGCCGTGAACTTTTTTTGAAAAAACAAAAGCATAAGTAAACCGATCTCTAAAATAGCCAAAACTTTTCTAATTTAACCGACTTCGTATCTCTTACAATTTCTGAGATCCCAATAGTGAGCATCGAAATAGGGACACACTGTAGGTAGCCTAAGAAAAACAGAAACTCAACTGTAGGATACCACGGATATTCTGAAAAGAGTCAAGTGTAACTAATGAATAGCAAGACCCAATCATTTCCCATTACAGATGGCTTGGTCAAGGTAGAATCCGACTGTGATCCACTAAACGTGGATAAATCTGACAGTTGGCCTACATAGGTGGCCTGATGCAAGAAGAAGACCCCTCAACCAGGTTAGTTCTTAAGAAACTTAAAAGGCAAAAATAGCCATTCTGTTGCTGTTGTTCAACATTAACTGTTTAATTCTTTTTAGGTATGACATTTTTAAAATTGCCGATTTCCAAAATAAAAAGATGACAATCTAAGAAAATCGTGGAGCACCGGCTAGAAATATCTGGGAATGCAAAGCATAACCACAACGAACTCCGCTTTGTTACTTTTTTTTTTAAAACTATACGTTTGTCTTATTTTTTGATGTAGAATACGATTCTAAAGTAAAAAAAAAGTTTTTGAAAATTTTCCAATTTGCGGCCGCCATTTTGACCATGTTGCCGAAGAGTTATCAAAAAACGAAGACACCACGTCGTCTTTAGTTTTTGATGTAGAATCCAAATTTGAAGTCAAAATCTTAAAATTTGACAAAAAAATGCGGACAGACAGACAGACTTCGCAAATTCAGTAACGACTTCTTCGGAGTTCGTTGAAAATTAAAGAGAGAGCTTGATAATGTAATGATAATGAATGAGGGAGGGACTAAAGCTTCCACGTATTCCTGATTGAAAGGCAAAAGCAAGACCATGGCAATAAGTGAAGAGCCGTTATATGTTGTTTCGATATATCCAGTTTACTCTTCTTCTAAGAAGGTTAAAGTCGATGAACAAGTGCTGGAAAAGCTTGTTGGCGTTGGAAAGTTGAAGATGTTAGACAGTATCTATTGATTAAATTATTTCTCCCCATAGGTGCAGACAAATATTACAAAGCCAAAGGTTATACTGATTCGTTCCCGTAATTATATTGTCAACGTTTCTAAAGTGCTTTGATGTCATTTTTAACTCCATGGCTACACAAGTCTCTACAATGTAATTGTTATAAATAACCTGCATGCAGGTCATCTTGTTCAACAATCTACACGTATATGTTGTTATTAAAGCTATCAGGCTAACATTTAGTATCCTGATATCATTCGACCTCTAGATCGCAAAGCAAAGACTTTTAGAACAACCTGTCAAGGGAAAAACTTAAATGGAACTTCTAGTTCCTAATTGTTCCCGTAGAAGTCTCGATAGAAAAGTATTAAGGCACCGAGGTCCAAAATCGATAATAAAAGAATTAGAACAGAAAACATCGACGTCGTTATTTTCGGTATAACAGCTAGTTCTAGAAAATGTTTTAATTTTCATTTTCTAATCTAGAAATAGAAGCCGTTAGTTCGCGACTATCGAGTGTAGACCGTTTGACGGGACGATTTCGCTTTTTTCTTGTTCTAAGTCTACTATTATTCATTTTAAACATATGGTAGGTATCTCGATCCTACGGTATATCAATTGGAGTAATTCGGAAGTAACAAACTTCATTTAACAAATGAAAATCGACTTCGTTTCCGGTTGTTCTAAAAAATGTTCTAATTTCAGTTTTCCAGTCTAGTGGTATAATTATACCGGAATACTAAATTTCAGCTTATTCGAGTGTAGATCATTAAACAGATTTCGGGTTTTGTTCTAATAGTATTATTATCGAGTTTAGACTTATGATAGGGGCTCCATTTCAAAAAAGTAAGTTGACGTCTTTTTCAATATGACAAGTTGGTCTAGAAAATATTCTAATATCCCTTTCGCAATACAGAAATCGAATTAGTACGGAATACCAATGCCTGTATTCGTAGTCGGTGCTTGAATCGAGCTCGATCCATCTAGGATTTTTAACAAAGCTCGCTTTCGTTTTTAATTTATCATGTCAAATAGAAAAAGAATATTATTCCAAGTTGGATTTTAAAAAGTTGTATGAATTGTGTATGATTAGTTCGCTTATCATTTTTCGCACTATTAGTTTAGTTTTGTTTCTAATTGCAACTGATACTGTTAGAGCTATTGTTCTAACCTAAAAAGGGCGTTTGCAGCACTACGTGGCCGGGTTCTTGATGTCTCAGACGTAGTTGTCAAAAGACTGTAGAACAATTGACTAGAGACACCAAAACTAGAATATTGAAGAAGCGGATCAGATCTTCTTTTGTGATGAGTCGAAATTTTGCCTTTAGATCGAGTAATACAGTATCGACCTTTTTATGTCACTGCAGTTGATTTTGCTGGGCCATTCAATACGAAAGACGTCAAAATTCGGAACAGAGCTGTCATCAAATACACATTCCTCAATGCTCTAAGGAGATTTGTTTCAAGACGGGAGTCTTTGAAAAAGCATTTATAGTGACAATGAGATTAACTTTACAGGTGCTAATAATCAACTAAAAAAAATTTATAGCGGCATCGAAAAATTTGTTGAAAACAACATCTCAGATCTTTTTACTACAAAATTCAATAAGATGACATTTTATTTCTCCTCACTCACCACATCATGGTGGTTTTGGGAAAATGCTGTCAAACGAGCAAAATACCATTTAATTAGAGTAATAGGCAAAAATGTTGTAACTTTTGAGAAACTTTCCACGTTATTTGCTCAAAAGACCGTCAAAACGTATTGTGCTAAAGTTCAGTTATGGTGGTGATTCGATGGAGTGGCATTAGCATGGATGCTCGCACCGAATCAGTGGCAAGGGCTGATACTGACGATACTTAGTTGAAGCTGCAATAAACCATATGAATTGTCTTGCATGCATTCCTGATTTCAATATCATCAAACATGTTTGGGTCGTGGTGCAAAGATAAGTTTCTACCTCTGCCAACTTGAAAGAATTAAATGGTTCAAGAATGGGAAGAAATCGACTAGGGTTCATTCGATACTTTATTGAGGTATGCAAGCTGTAATTAGAACTCGAAGAAGCACCACACATTGTTAACGTTTTGATTTTTCCACATTGCTTCTTATATTTTCCTTTGGTGTTTTATCCATTATGCATAAAAGGGCGAAATAGGTGACATTGTGTACTGCGATCAAAGGTGGGCATTTTGAACATGTGCTGTAATTTTTATATTTAGTTTCTTCTTTATCTTCTTTTTATTTTGCACGAAATAATGAAATTCTTCAACACCCTCTATCTTTTTAAGGAAGTTAGTTCCTTTATTTCAAACTAAAGAAGTTTCACTTCAGTTTCTTACACCTAATTATAACTTAACCTGTATAGACATAGATCTCAACTTGATATTTGCTTTAATATACAGGGTGGTCCAAGATTCCGCTTATGCTAGCAGATAGAAACAAATTAAAAGCAGAGCGCGACAGAGTGCCTCTGAAAGCATAACCTAAAAATATTTTTAATTATACAGGGTGTTCGATTTGTTTGTGGCAGTATCTTACTTTATTTTTTCAAATGGAACACCCTGTATGCTACATGTACATTTATATTTTTTTTGTGTTTTGAACAAAACAAAAGAAAAGAACTCTAGCAATTTTTAAGAGAACAGTACCTACTACTACATTACATCTTGCAGGTCATCTATAGGGCCATGACGACCAATTCATCGTCAATAAACATTCTCTACTCATCTCTTGATTTCTTTCCATCTTCATTCGATATCTGCAATCTTTCTTAATCTTCTTGTTTTTTGTTCCCTTATTTTTCTTTGTCGATTTATTTTTGCGTTTTGTTTTGGATTTTATCTCTTCCCATAATTTATTTTCCATGATCATCCCATTTTTTAGCTTTTCTTCTATTCTCCTTTGGCATATTTTTCTCTTCCTTTAATATTTGTATATTTCGTCTTTTATAAAATTTTCTTTCTTATTTGTAAGTTGTTAATTATTTCTTCTTGTACCGCACCTCTTGTGCTTTTCTTAATCTTATTCTCTTTCTCCCCAAGTTCTTCTTTTCTCATTTTATCTTTAATATCTACATTTCTTATTAATGACTCGTTGTTTCTTTCGTTTTCTATTTCATCTGTTGTGCTTTTAATAATCTTATTCTCTTTATACTCATATTTTTCAAACTTTTTATCTTGTTGTAATCGTGATTGTTTTATCTTTATTTCTACATCACCCATTTTTCCTTCTATCTTTTCCATTTTATTATTATTCGCGTCTGTACTTGCCCATCATAAAATTTTGTAAAATTTTTATCTAGTTCATTGAACATTTCTTTGGTTTCTTTTTTCATTTCTTCGTTCTTTTCTTCCATTTTTTTGTTTGCACTGGTTTGTATTCGTTTTCATTAGATTTTCATTTATACTCATCTTTGTTTCATTTATATCCCTATGGCAGTTATCCATTTTTTAATTTAAATTTGCATTCACTTCTATTAACATCTGCATTAAAGTTTGATATTTCATCTCTTCTTGATTTTGTTTCACGCTTACATTCATTTCTTCGGATACTGCGTTTCTTATTTCTATAACACTTTCAACTTCTTCCACATCACTTGCTTCTTTCGTATTCGTATTCCCTTCCATCTCTAGCGATACATCCTTTACCAGTTGTTGCTCGCTCTTCATCCCCCTATTCTTCCTCATTTCTTATCATCTTTTTCGACCTGGTAACTGACATTCCTTCTATTCCTCTTGATTTTATTTAATAGTAATAATTCTTTTTCGTTTTAAATTACTCGAGCCCTACCGCGTTGGGACGCCATTTATTTATAGTATAGAGAGCTCTTTATCTTTATAGAAAAAATATATATTTTCTAACAATAATAATTTATTAGTTTTACTGTCATTACATCACTCAAAAAAATCTCTACTCTCTTTTTTTTTATAATTTCAAAATATCACCACAATATTTTGAATAATCGCATGTAGACTGTTAAACGAGACACCCTGTATCTGGAAATCAAGTAAAATGCAAAAAACCAACTGACGCTTTCCATTTGTTACAAAATAACTGTTTGGTAATAAACTACCATTTATATGTACACAAAAGTAGTTGCTATATCACAGATTTAGAGGACTGTAACAGTGTAGGGGGTCATTTTTTCCAATTAATTTTTCCCACTCCATTTTTCCAATAAAATGAAAATTAATAGGTTAGACGAATTGAGATTAGGCAAAATTAAAGGAACCCGAGAAAACAGAGCTTTTTGAGCTTTTCACGTTTTCTGTGTATCAGAAACTATCGAATTTTAATGATTCATACAATACATGTTAACTCCAGGCAAGAAATCATCTTTGAAAACTAATTAGTCTTCATTATTCAGTATTGTGATCCATAAACAAAGGTTTGTAGACAGAACAACAAAATTTTGCATTTGTGCAAAAGAAAATCGTGTGGAGAAAATTCACTGGTAAAATCGAGACGGTGAGTAGTTAGAAGATTACCACTTGTGCCAAGTTCAAAACTGGGCAAAGACCGCAATATTCTCAAAATTGCCAAGCAGTTCTACAACACCCTCATGTAGGTTTCATTGGATTCCTTTTATTTTATTTTTTGTGTGATCATTCTTAGTTGCGTCTTCAAAGTGAACATCGTATTTGATACGGTTGGAGTAATAATTTTTCAGAATGATCTACACTACTGGATAGTTCACTTGATTTTCTACAAAAAAAAAGGTTTGGATGTTATATCCAAAAACGCCATCTCGAGTTATAAAAATTAAAAATCTAGAATAGTGCCAAAACGGTCACCACATCAAAACAAATAAAAATCGGTAGATAAACTTATTGCCGTTCGACGATCTCCTTCGTTCTGCTCATCTGCATTCCATATCATATCCGTTTGAAATTTACTTCGTCGATAGATGGCTATAATAGAGAAAGATAGTTTTACAATAATTCTTCCAATCTCCTTTTCTCTTGAAATGATTATCAGAAGGATTTCTTAGAATTCTATAATATTGCACCGCATTAGTTAGTTTGGTGACCTTGGTAGGTAATCAATTTCAATAGAACTACAATCTAACATTATGTCAGTTAAGGTAAAAGGACAATACAATAAATAATAAATCTCACCTTGTATTCCCATATGTTTGAAGAATCATTAAGAATTTTGTCGATTAATACTCGTCATTATTATAATCCACATTCAACTAGATATTCTATTATGAAGCACTTTAAACTTTTGTTAGAAGTTATTAAACGGAGTAAATTAAAAGCGACTTCAAGTTTGATGAAATGTTTTAAAAAAACTTCTAATTCAAATTATATAATTTCGCTTTGATATCTTTAATAATGCTCGAGTAACTGAGTGTACAAACCTAAATAAGACACCCTGTATAACTTCTTATTTATGTTTGTTTTGTTTGTAGGGGAAAAAAGTTGTGAAATTTTGCATTATGAGCTATTCAGATTGAATTATCAAAATTACAGTTCCAAAGCTAATTTAAACGTTTAAAAAGAATTTTGACGCAATCATTAAAATATACCGTTACTGACACTTTGGCAGCATTAAAAATAACACTTATCATGTTATCATAAATAAATTAAGTTTATCACCTTACCAAATCATTCGATCCATTAGTCTTCTTAAAATGTTTCAAAGCTAGGTAATTAGTAATCACTAAACTCACTAATTATTATTACTATTAAGCAGTAAACCTTTAGGTTTGAAGAAAAATAAAGACTAAGAACAAACCGTTAAATATACACACTACTTTTTAATGCAACTAAAACAAAACTACAGTTGTTGATAATACCAGGAACTAATTTTATATTCTATCTATTAGATACCGACATGACCAGAAAAACTTCGCGCACCCAATGCATTTAAATATGTCTATTCGTTCTAACAATATTTAAATAAAAATTCCAGTTTTAGTTCTGCATCACGTTTTAATACGTGAAATTATGTTTAATATAAACTAGAAACGACGATTCACCAGCAGCAACGTTGATATTCACTTAAGATCAAGTTCATTACTGCCATTTCAAGAGATCGTTTGAACGTTTATTTAATTTCACTCTTTAATGAAGTCTCTTTTATTATATTATGTTGCAATCGTAAATATTGTGATAGTGAAATCGCAATGCTAAAAAATTATAGTCGTTTAAATGCATTAAAATGAAAAAACACACCCAAAATTTGCTAAAAGTGGATTAGAAATTTGAAAGCTGGGAATGGCCCGAGAAAAAGAATTAGATCATCCGTCAAAGGTCAATTGAGCACTTTGCAATAATATAAAAACCGGTAGTAATTTGGAAATTTCAGAACAATTAACACTAGACTGTTTTATGTATAAAACTAGTAAAAGTTACACAAAATAATTGCGCTTTCGGTATAAGTACGTTTTAACTAACTCTATTACATTAGGTTAAAAAAACATAAGGGTACAATGAACCTTGCTAATGTTTTATAAAGTTTTTTATTTTATATTGTAAAAACGCAATTTACCGCTTTTATTTTTTTATTTTGTTTTTACTTTTTCAATTTTATTTTTTGTGAAATTTATATTAGATATGTAGTTTTTACTCAGAATTATTTAAATGAAAGTAATTTAGCAAGATTTACTACTATACTTAAAATCGACATGATGAAGTCGGAATGGGCTATTCAAGAACTTTTTTTGAAGGTTAAAAGAGCAGGTGGCGATTACATTAAATTAAAAAAAAACCAAACGCCAGATGATCAAGTTAAAATTAATAATAAGAGAATATTAAATCCCCATTATTCAAGTTTTGGTAGAAACGAACTGTTCAACGTGTCATTAATTTCAAAATTCGCGGAGAACGGCAAGGACAATAAAGTCATTAAAATGATAATAATAGACTGGATGAATCCCAAATCCCCGTAAGAATTGCATTAGAAATCCAGAAAATTTTGGTTCTTGATGATATC
This sequence comes from Ignelater luminosus, assembly GCA_011009095.1. Classification (NCBI taxonomy): domain Eukaryota; kingdom Metazoa; phylum Arthropoda; class Insecta; order Coleoptera; family Elateridae; genus Ignelater; species Ignelater luminosus. The sequence continues at coordinate 91,495 of VTPC01090988.1, forward strand.
TATCCTCAATTTGGGTTACATAAGGTTTAACTTCTCTGTTATTTTCTACAATTTTTGCTTTCCAATTTGGCCACCAACTGCTACGATCATGGCTTCCTGAATTCGATCCCAGATCCAAAAAGTTTCATTCCGATTTCAGGCTTGAATTCACATCGATCCGATGTGGCTTCACTATTTGCACTATGCAAAGAGTACGGGTGCGAAGTGCAGAATTATTAGTTGACCAAGACAATTGGAATAAAGAATAGCACGTGCGACCTTTAATTCAGGATGTGAGTTTATTCCCGTTGAATTCATATCTATCTATGGTTACTATTTTTTACAAATTCCTTAATGAAGGTATTTTCATTTTTATTGCAAAGTTGGCCAAAATGTATTTATAATTGGCCAAGATTGAAAAATATTTTCACGACAAAAGCAATGACCATCCCAACCATCGTGGGATTAAACTAGAATTAAGTTAGCAAGCAAAGCCCAAAATGATCAATATTTTTTATTATGATCAAGAAAACTCTCCACCAACCGTTGATAAAAACAACAAAATCGATTTCTGCTGGAAAATATGGCAGTCGTAGCAGCTGAGACTCAGCGGTTCATTCAACAACTCCGCTGCCCCAGCGATGACCAGTCTGAAACACCCGATTGCTATCTTAGAAATTCAAGGCGGTTAGGTCACTTAGAGTGAAGAAAATCATTTGCAATACAACAATATTTCTGGAATAGGTAGATAAAAACAAACGAGCACTCGAAATTTTCAAGGTATAGTTGCAAGCTACCCAGAAGCTGCCTTTAGCAATTTTCCAGAATGTATCAGCAAGAATCCACGTCTGTTAAAGATACCTTCCTGTCTTTAACATTTTTAGACTAATAGTATCCGAATTTATTGAAATGCTGTTCTTCAGAAACAACTACAAGCTTTTTAGTTATATCCAACTGTGTAATATTTTCTAAATAAATAGGCCCACAAATAATTGCATTAAAGAGCTTCAATTGTACATGATGATCGCACTTACGCCAATCGATTAATAGTCTGCTCAAGTAACTATACCTATAATTAAAGAAAGTTCAAACTCAGTCAGATTCTTCATTGCCAAAATAGCGATTTTCACTTGAAAAAGCATTTAAGTTCATAGCAGAGTTAAAGCAAATCGTGTTAAGTTAAGCTGAATTCACCAGAGCTCAAGGTATGGCGTACTTTAGAGGTTAGAAAGACAGTTTTGCAAATATTCCTTGATACCAGCTTGGAAAGTATTTTTGCATTTGTTACAATAAAAAACTTTAGAAACGCAAATTAACTTATGGTCTTTTTTATTTATTATTGCCTATTTGTCCCTATTTCGATGCTCATTATTGGGATCTCGGAAATTGTAAGAGATACGAAGTCGGTTAAATTAGAAAAGTTTTGGCTACTTTTGAGATCAGATTACTTATGTTTTTGTTTTTTCAGAAAAGTCCACGCTTACTAGATATTTGCTAAAAACGAAATTATCTTATTTTCTTTAAAGTGAAAAGAGAACAGCAAAGAGAGTGTTTTAGAGAATTTACTCCGAAACACAAAAACATTATTTTCGCAATTGTCTCTTGTTTTACTTCGGCGATGAACTGCACGTCTTAAATGCTTTTTTCATCAGAGTGTGTCATGACATCTAACACACAAAGTCGTGGAGTTTTATTAAAGATATTCATTTGTTATGCAAAAATTGCTAACACAAAATAAATACGTTTTTATGAGGCATTAGATGCTTAGCTGATGCTATCTGTAAATGCTTAGTAAATTATCTTAAAAGCGTCTTTTGTTTTGTTTTAGCAATTGTTATATAACAAATGTAATTTATCTGACAAAAACCAATGATTTTCATATGTTTAAAGCCATGGCACACTAAGTGGGAAATGCTTTTTATTAAAAAAAATAAGATAATTTCGTTTTTAGCAAATATCTAGTAAGCCGTGAACTTTTTTCAAAAAACAAAAGCATAAGTAAACTGATGTGCAAAATAGCTAAATTTTTTCTAATTTAACCGACTTCGTATCTCTTACAATTTCCGAGATCCCAATAGTGAGCATCGAAATAGGGACACTCTGTATACTAGGTGTGACAACGGCTAACACAGCAACGAAAAACTGTGGTTCATTATTCAACATGATGACAGGATTAAGGGCACCAGAAAGTCTATTTTCGAGAACGAATTTATACTAAACTGAAACATTAGAGCTACTGAAAATCAATGCAAACTTAGATACTACTTTCGACTTCTGATACGAGGCAATTTATTGTTTCTTATTGTTGCCTTTGCTACATAATCTCAAAATCCCTTTTTGGAGTCAACTTAGAAATCCCACCAAAGCATCGCCATTTCTGCTGCGGGCTGTTTGTCTCTTCACCCTGCGAATGAACGCAGCAGTCCTTAGTTATAGGCGTTGGAGGGGCCAAACAGTTAAGTATAGTTAGACCACTAGTCATGAATGGTTTAATGAAATAACCAACTATTGTCGTGGGAGTTGGCCGGTGGCGGTTGCGGCGACTTTGGAATGTGTTTTTGATGTTTGTTTTTGTACATTAATATTGTGGATGATATTTTGGAACAAATCAGCCTTTCTCAGGATCGCATCTCTACATTTCACGCTGTGGAGGTCGAGGCTGTAGCAGGATGGAGACTTTAGTGGTGTACAACCTACTAACTTTGTGTCCCAAGAGGCACCAAGATAGTAAGGAAGCCTACAGCCGACGACAGTGGTCCGGTTCCTCCCCTGAGCATGGACGTCCATCAGGCATCGCTAGGATCGGGGATTCCAGTCGGAAGTTGTGCATTCCAAATACAAGTTGCCCGGATTCGTAAGGTACGTGCCCTGCAGAACACGACCGAACATGAAGAAACTACAACAGACGATTTCAAACAGCAGCACACCACAAGATCTACCTTATTTTGATTTTATAAACTTGAAGATTATCCCAAACATCTTTATCTCAAATGTTTGGTTCTTGTGTCGTTCTAGATATTTGGATTTTAAGTGCAACGATTTAGATTTATCTCCATTCTCAAATTCTGCTTTAGTAAATTTCTCTTCCTGATTAGAAAAGACATAGTAAACTCAGAAGCGATCCGCTTTTGAGTTTCTGAAATATTCTAAGCGGGGAGTCCGTGAGGTATACAAATTAGTACTTAACTTAATGAATTTTCTATTACTATTGTTGTAATGCTGAAACTGACTAAAATTGGGAAAGATCACGCGGACGCGACGTAATTCTGTATCAAAAATTGTCTAGATGATAAGATTCCTCTAAAACCAGAGATCTTCTTCATGCTACCTTACAGTATTAAACAACTTTTGGTTTTCGAAAGCACAGTCATGTCAGGGCAACAAAGGCAGAAATTTTGAAAATAGAAAAAAGAATCAACGAGATTGATTTAAAAAAGGCAACAATATAAAGGTATTCAAAATAGAAGACAAAACGAAAGACCTAACAAAATAAGGAGACAAAACGATCTGCATGTTGCAGTATTATTACGTACTAAGAATTGGTAATAATGGGACTCCTTGCGAACTTCATCGAGTTGCGTTTCTTTTTTTTGACCAGTCAATACCTTGGTGTTTGATCAGGAATTAGCTTACCCTGACTACTAAGCGAAAAGACACCTCCCAAAAAGAAAAATAAAAGCGTATGCTCGTAGATTTCCAAAAAATATCTTCTTGGTGAATGGATATGTCTAAAAAAGTGCGAAAAGTAAACCACACTTATAAGTCTGGTTTGTAATTTTTTTTTCTCAAGCTTAGAATATTTGATATATATTTTTAAAGCAAAAAATAGTACAGAACCCATATCCAATGAAAATTCAAGAGGATGCTTAAGAAAAAGGTTCGAAGATATTGTATGTTCTATATACAGGGTAAATCTGCCCTCGTCGTTTAATTTTGTTATTTATCAGTGTATTTCCTATTGTATTAGAAAATCAAATCAAAGGTGTTAAGAAGGTTTTGAAGAGAAAAAAGTTAAGATGAAGCAGATAAGAGTAAATCGCCATTTTCTCTTTTTTTATGACAAAATCAAAAACTAAAAGTCGGTTTAAATTTTTCCCAATGTGCTCGAATTGGAATCACCATATACACTAAAGAATTGACGAGATGACGAGGTATCTCTTGGCAATAAAGGTTTCTTTCATTTGGCAAACAGCAGATTCTTTCATGCACTTTTATTCAAACAGATTTCTGCAGTACCTGTATTATTTAAAGCTTACATTTTTAATCTTAAGGTTACTCTTACTAAAAAAGGGTAAGTTATTTTTATCAATAATACCAATATATTAAAATGTTTATTAACTTTTTAAAAGTACCTTTATATTTCAAAAGAATGTTCATGGACAACAATTTTAAAATTATTACGGTTACTTCCTTAATCCATTCACATTCTCTTATTTATTTTCAATGAACTCTAGTTTGACCTTTATAGTATCAATGATCTGCTAACATATGATTTAATTTCAATCTTGTATCACGTTTTTCACATTCTAGAAATATCAATGATTAATAGCAAGTACCATTTGTTTTATATTGATAGTTAAAACTCATGGAAACAGCTGACATAAATGGAGAGGCAGCAACTAACATTATTCAAACATACAGTGTGTCCTCCTTAAAAAGATCCATTCTAATTATTACGTAAAATTCTATTTATGAAGGGGGATAAAATACACAGCTCACAAATATCATTGTGATCGCTTCAGCGAATTTAACTTCACATCTGCTTGTTATTCGTAAATAATGCAAGTTCTTCAATATCCAGTATATTATATGTATTAAGAATCGTTATAGAATTTTAATTCTAAGTTTCTTTCCGTTGACGTAATCAAACATGGCGTTCTAAAAAATTTTCCCTTTGAAGCGGATATTAAACTAATTCCAAAATATCTTCTGTCTGAAACAAAGATGTCCTTAAAAATTTAGAAAACCTCAAAGTCTTTCAGAAGCTTGCTGAATTGCTTTCAAACTTGTTGGTCAATCCAAACAATCAATAGTTCTATGAGGCCAAAGAAGCTCACAAGTGTCAAACCAAATTTAAAGTCAGCTAAATCTAACGAAGAGATGCATTTGTATGTCAGTCAAGGCTCGCTGCGGCATAATTTTTTTGTTTGACGATTATAATTACATCTCTAGATTATTGTACAATTTGAAAGCACCGACTCTGGCTGCTTTTTATGTATATGGAAATTCCACTGAAATCTTGTGTCAGGTTGTTGGGCAGTGATTAGTATAAACTGATAATTCTTTGGTTGTAAAGAAGAAAGACCTTAGTTGCCCTTTTAGGTACTAGAGATCAACACCAGAATACCTAGTAAAGAGTAAAATACACCGTCAGACCAAAGATGTTCGCAAGTTTTCCCAGACATCATTTTAATTAGTAATTACTTGACAATTATTTGTTGTTAATAGTATTAATTTAGGCAACTTATCGTAACTCTTTAAGTGTTTTTAAATGAATGTAAAGGAATTTCGAAGTTTCATTTTTCTGGTACTAAATTATATTGAGTTAATATCCTCAGTGAAATTATGTTCGTATGGGATGCTCCAAAGGCGTGCAAAGGAAACACTAACTTTGAGAGGAAGTGCCAAGCATCAGAAAATTCTTCATTTTGTGATCAATTAATTGTTACTTTGAGATCTGAACTAAATATACGAGGGTGGTCTGAAAAGTTTCCGACCTCAACGTGAAGATGGTAGCACACATAAATAAAAGCTACTGAATTTCGTTGTTCGTCTGTTGACAGTTACTCACCAAAGTTTCAGCCATTTTGGACGTGCAGTTTTTATGTAACAGTCGTTTGAGTGAGTTGATGTGAGTTTTTTTTGTGAAAATGGACAAAATCGAGTATCGAGTTGTCATAAAATATTTGTTTTTGAAAGGCAATACGCCTTCGCAAATAAAAGATGAGTTGGATTCTGTGTATGGGGACTCTGCACCATCATTTACCACAGTGAAATTTTGGGCTGCTGAATTTAAACGTGGCCGTAAGAGCTTGGGAGACGATGAACGTTCGGGACGTCCAAAAACTGCAACTACCGACGAAAACATCGCCAAAGTTCACCAAATGGTGCTAGACGACCGCCGAATTAAAGTGAGAGAGATAGCAGAGGTTATGAACATGTCAAAAGAACGTGTTTGTCACATATTAAATCAACATTTAGGCATGAGAAAGCTGTCCGCGCGTTGGGTGCCGCGTTTGCTCACGTTAGACCAAAAACGTGTTCGAATGAATATTTCCAACGCTCTTTTGGCGCAGTTTAGGCGAAATAAATCCGAGTTTTGACGCCGATTAATTACTGTAGATGAAACTTGGATACACCATTATACGCCCGAAACAAAAATACAGTCCAAACAGTGGACTGCAAAGGGGGAACCGGCTCCAAAAAAAGCAAAAACTGTTTTTTCGGCTGGGAAAGTGATGGCGACTGTTTTTTGGGATAGCCATGGAGTTATTATTTTAATCGATTATCTTCAAAAAGGAAAAACCATTACAGGAGCATACTATGCATCATTACTTGACAAGCTGAAGGCAGGACTTGCGAAAAATCGGCCACATTTGCAGAAAAAGAAAATCCTGTTTCACCAAGACAACCTCAGCGGTTGCCATGGCGAAAATCCACGAATTACGGTTTGAACTGCTTGACCATCCGCCTTACTCACCAGATCTAGCCCCAAGCGACTTCTTTTTGTTCCCTCATCTAAAAATTGCGCTCGGAGGACAAAGATTTTCGTCAAATGAAGAGGCAATCACCTTCGTGAACAATTATTTTGCAGAGAAAAATGCCGAGTACTATTTGGACGGGTTACAGAGATGGGACCATCGCTGGGAGAAGTGTGTAGAGTTACAAGGAGAGTATGTTGAAAAATAAAAAAAAATTTTCAGAAAAAATGTCTTACATCTTTGTTAGGTCGGAAACTTTTCAGACCACCCTCGTACTTTTCGGTTAATTCCGTTTTGTGTTAAACGGAGATGTCCTTTCAAGTGCATTTGCGGAGGATTGTACAGGACGTACCTAAAAAATGCGTCACGCAAAAACATGTTGTAGGTGAACAGTAGCAATTATCATAGATATTAAGAGATTTATCCTCAGGAGACAAAACGCGTTGTTGCTAGTGCTGTTACCCAAAAATTTATGGGATATTTAATTTCTTTTTGATCGTAGCAGTTTCCCAATATGAGGAATAGATAGCAGCACTTGTGTTACATTCAAGATACTCACTAAATCAACTAAATCAGCCGACTAGAATTGAACAGTTGAATAATTAAACTTTCTAAATTATCTGAAGAACAATTTTTCAAATTAACGACAGTTGTACGAGACCTGACCATAACCCCCAATAAATCACAACGTCGAACTCTCAGTTCTGATCATAACCTTCCAACTTATCGTTGGTCACAAAGCCCGACTTGGTTACAACTCATAATCCACAACTTTCGTTATTGATCACAACGCCCAACTTGTTCATAGACTTCAACTCTGAAGTTTTGGTCACAACGCCCAACTTGGTCACGAACCCCAACTTGAAACTTGGTCAAAAATTCTGACGACGCCCTTATTGTAATTCAGTCACCAATGGTTATAATTCCTAACTTTCTGCTAGGTGACAACGACCAACCTTTGATCATAACCTCGAACTCTGATCATATTGCACGACGCAGCGAGTCCGTAATCTTAAATATATTATACACAAGAGGTGTTACATTTTTCGTCTTATCAAGTACGCTCGGAAAACAAGATTGAGTGAATCACTGTGCAACATACATTTCAACAGGGCCAGGTAACGAATAACTTACCACCCGTTGATCTTTTTAAAGATTGGTAGTTACGGTCAAGTTGGGCGTTGTGTACAAGCACGAGATTAGGAGCCGGCGTCGAATTATAATACGGGCGTTGTTTGATGGTTATGATCGGCAACAAAATTTTTGAGGTTGTGACGAAGTTAGGAATTGTGAACAAGACAAAACTGAGAATTGGTCATTGTGGCCGTTGGCGGCTAAGGCCTAGGTGCATTTCTACAAGTACTGGAATTTCATAACCAAATTAGAATAATGCCGATAGCTTCAACGAACTTATATCAAAATGATCATAAAATATAGTTTTTGTCTTCTTCTTTCTGTGAGGTAAGACTTTTTGTTCTGCTCGTGTACTAGTTTGAAACATAATTATCTTTCTTCACTGGGTGGTTTTACTGCTGTGTTGTTACCGAGTTAAGAAAATATCCAAAGATCACTAAATCTGTTATATAGTCTACATAATTGAAAGTGCCTGCACTATCTTTCCAGAAACACCCTCATATACCTACATAACGATTGATATGCAGAGACGTATTGTCATGTATAATTCAAACAAAAAACTAAATTTGATCATGTGATATACAGCGCTTCTTAATGCTATGCCAAGTTAATAGTCAAGGTCAGTGTGGTCACTACTTATCACTAATATCCACAAATCCACCGCTGACTTATTTCTAAAGTGGAGAATAAAAGATCGGCATTTGCTAAACTCTCCTGTCTTCATCCATCCTGAATATGTAATACCCTAGTTATTAAATACATTCACATGAAATTCTACAGAAGAATTTCTTGCCAGCTGATCTATCTTTCCATGATCTCGAAAATCAAACTTAACTATTACCGTATCATAGTCTTGAGAACTGTAGAAAATGCTCTTTTTATAACAACAGTGAAGTACAGTAAAGTCCGCTTATAACGAACTCCAAAAGACCGTCAAAAACGGTTCGTTATAACCGAAGTTCGCTGTAAATGCTAAGTTGTTAAGGTTGTTAATTTTTGTAACATTAATTCGCGGTAATTAATTCAAATCGCGACGCGTGGCAATCTCTATTGAGGAATAGGATTGTAGAGAGTAGCTATTTTCGCGGGGTAGTAATCTGCGTTGAGATCAGAGTGTGGTCGACGCGAAGAGAGCAGTTGATTCGAGAGCTTTAGAGAAGGCAGATATACTCGGCTGTGGGGAAGTCTTGTGAGACGTTTTCTACACAATTTAGTTGTGGTGGCTCGTGAAGTTTATCGTTTTGTTTTGAAGTATTTTAAATACCGTAGTGTTTATACCCTTTTGGGTTAAAGAAACAAGTGCATTCAAAATTTGTTCAGCGGAAACAAAAAAGAAAACAAGGAAGTTTCTCCTTGGCATTATTGTAAACATTTATAACAACGGTTTGGAGTATAATCATCGTGGTGTTGTGTTTGGTTGATTATTTGTTTTAACGAATAAAGAATTTACAATCCAGTAACGTTTAGCGTAAATTCGCAATGTAAATCAGTTATAATTTTTATCATAATTATTTGGTTTAGTTTTAATTTGTTTGTATGTATTAATTCATTGACGATTTTATTAAATGAAATTAGATATTTCCTTTTCGTAATATATATATATATATATATACATTAAGTGCAGCCGTAAGCTGTTTGAACGGCGTCGAGCGGGGGCCCACGCACTTGGCGTTTCTGGGAATCCCCTCAAGCGTCATTGACCAGAATTCTGTGTCGCAGATCTAATACGATTGTTGACGTTTACTCTATAAAGACTTTGTTTTTGTATAATCAACTGTTTGTTTGTTTTATTTGTATTTTATTTTTGCTTGTTTTATATTATGTAACCTTTATTTCTTTTTTTTGATTTATTTTTTTAATAGATTTGTAGCTTGAAAGATAGTTTTATTATTGTAATTGTATGCACTGGTTTGAGTGAAAATATCGAAGTCGCCCAAGTATTTGACTAATTTGATGCAGTTATATTAAATTTCATTAATAAAGAATATACCGAGTGATTCAAAACCTTGATATACTGAGTGATCCAAAGAAAACGATTTGATGATTCAATTTGAATATTCCAAATTTAATTGACGAAGGTTTAACGCCTTGAGTAAGCTTTTGTTTCAGAAAGTCTAAGTAAGTATTTGTAAAGCTGTTGCCGATTTAAGAGGGAATATGGTCCTTTTGAATCTTGTGATCTGGCTGAATCCATAGTGGCGCCTTCTATTAATACCGATGTTGAGCTATTTCAGTGGTAAGTAGGCATTTCGAACCTAGCCGTCTTCGACTGTTTTATACTTAAAAGTTCGCTATAACCGGAAATATTTGAAATTTTATATACGATAAACGGTTCGTTTCATCCAAAAGATCGTTATAACCGGGTTCGTTATAAGTAAAATAGAACCTCACTTATTTGATTTTGACATTCTGTGCTAAAACATAATTGTAAATAGTAATTGAAGTAGAATTGAATCTAAAGTTTCTAAATAATATTAAACAATTATCCTTCTTTGACTGGTTTATATCAAACATGGAGCTATCTCAGACGAGTGAGAACATAGGAAGAAATGCTTACAGAAAGTTAGTCAGCACATTAAAGTAGTTGTAACGGTCACTTTTGCTTCCGTTACATGCGTTGTATTAAGTCTGTGCTTTCGGCGTGTTCTTGTATTTTTTTAAATAGTTTTCTCTCGTTTAGACAGGTTTTATGACAAAGATGAGTGCACACTGATAGATTGATTATTTTTTTGTAGTTTCTTTAATCTGAAAATCAATTTTGGATTGACAAATGTTTCCAATTTATTTATTTTTATGATTGTCGTATGTTGAACTTTCACAGCTGTGACTTGTATTTTCTGCTTTACTTCATTATATTAGATCATGTTAGCAAATCGATAAGGGTTGGATCTTTTTATCATGATTCGGCGATTTTACACTTTAATTATTACTTCGCAACTTTTTCTACGTTTCATCTTTGAGGTTCGGATAGAAGGCCAGGTGTAATTTAGTTATGTAAATTCTTAGTTGTTCGTTTCTCTTAAGGTAGCCCACGTGTGATTGATCTTTTAATTTTGGTATAGCCAAAATGAATTGAAGTAGGAATTTCTTACCTGTTTATTTGTAAAGCTTATTTGATTTCAATCGTACTTAAATTGTAATTTTCAACTATGTCCTTGCGAGAGATGGAAGCTTATCGGTTGCTACTTGATCATAATGTAAGTTATCAGAAATTATATCCCCAAGTCGTCTCTTGTTTAGTTAATTTTCTTTAATTTTACAGAACCTAGATTTCAATTGGTGAGAGCTCGTACCTGAGGTTTGCTATGACGTTCCACGCTTAGAGAGAGATGCAGTAAGGCAGAACGCTGATGCAGTGCGTCGAGAGTGTTGTGTCAGGGTTGCACATTTTTTTTTTTATTTTGTGTCAAGCCTCAACTCAGCGAGGGTAAGCGGACTTTGTTCTTGTTTTCCGTTTTACTCCCAATCACATCGTTCGATGTACAGTCTTATTTTTGTTCAAGTAAATCTTGGGTTGATCCGCAAAGGATGGGGGGCCGATGCAACTGTCGTGCATCTGGACAACATGCTACCTATCTCAACATGCTCGTCGTTAAAAGTCAACAATTTAAAAATTATGTTTAAATCATTAAATTAAATTTGATCTTTATAATAGTTAAATGCATTCTTTACGAAGTCATAAATGGCTTAACTGCTTGGTTTCTTTATTAAATCTTATTACAACTAAAAGAATAAAAGAACAATTAGAGAACTTAGAAAGGGTGGGTTAAGAGGTGTTGTTTGTTGTGATTATTTTACAGATTCTGCGTTCGACAATTACAGTGTTGTAGTTTCTGGAATCTTTGATCTTTTTGGTAAGTCTCTTATTTTTGTACCCTTAATTTGTCGTTTGGGGAAGCATTATTTCTGCTTGTCCCTTCGACGTCTAGAAAATACTGTTTTGCCTTTCCAAATTACACAACGCGTAAATCCAACAGGTTTCAATATACTATAATTAAAAAATATCTCTTATTTGATTATTTGATTTCAATTTTTAATTGAATTAAAAAGAATTAAAAAACAAGCAATATTCAGCTATCATTTAATAAAAATATAAAAAGATGTGTAGTAACATTATATGCAGTACAAAAATGAATTTCTAAAAAGAAAGCTAAAATTGTGCAACTACAACAATCATTCATTATTAACGCCTTATCGTAAGCCACTTCATTTGTTTGTTCAATTACATGTTAGATATTACATTACAATAATATTTTGGAGAGTTTTATATAACAAAAAAAAAGTGAAATTATTTGATGATTTAATTCAATTAAATACTGTCGATAATTATCATTTAAAAAGTGACGCTATGTTGTACTAATAATACATGCTTTCAACTTCCTGCTAACAAATGCAATTAATTATAAAGTGACATCGAAGACAATAAATTAACGACGGAAAAAAAAGATAATGAAATACGCACCAATAAAAAATTTCCTTTCCTTAATTTAATTATTCATAAAAATAATCACGAGATGGCAATCAAGATAGCAAAATAAATTTTTATAATAATTTATCGAATATCCAACAAATTAATAACTAGAAGAAAAAAAAATTAATTTTGTGAAAGTGATGAACAGCAATTTCGAATTTACTTAAAATCTCCTGGCTATAATTAGCATCTGTAAAGTCACTTTTTATATTTTATTCCAGCTACCGCTCTTCGATAAATCCAATAAAACTTTCGAATCCGGAACAGATTCCACATTAATTAGCTAATAAATTAAGAAAATTATAACTTTTGTTTAAACATAAATAAATATAAATCTTAGAAAATTTTCTATTTTAGTATGTTTTTTAAAAGATGAATTCCGAGTTTTAATAGAAGAACAACACAACAGAAAAGCTTATTTAAATGCCTAATTCTGGCACAATTTCCATGATTATACATTACACGGTTGGAAACGTGATTTGTGGTTTGTAAATGCTCGGAATAATAATCGCATTATACGTGAATTACGATGGGAAAAATAAAAACGCCGTTATAACATTAACACAATATACCAAAACCGAAAAGTGTTTTACTGGATTTTATTCAGTTCACCTCAATTAAACAATATGACTTAATTGTGTAAAGATAACAACCAAGATTTGTTGCGGTAGAAGAAAAAAACATGTGTATTGGAAAGAGGTTAATTACGAATGTACCACATTAATATTTTTTAATCAATAGAAGAAATATCGAGAAAAGCTTGATTTATTTGTGAATAAACATGATAGAACTGATAACTACCTATTATTATTTTTGCTTCTTTTATACTAACAATGTGTAGTGCGTTAATGACTAATAAAAGACACTTCAGAATGATTTGCTCAAGCTGGATTGTTACACGTGATGTAAGTCGTCATTTGATTTAAAAACATTAACACAAACCAACTAGCATAGCATTAAAAACCAAACAGGTACTAAATAATATTTTAGTAGGAGTCGCACAAGGATTAGTTTTAGGACCAATGCTATATGTTGAAGCTGAATTTCTTTTTCTAATGTTCGGTTTTGGTTTACAGCTTCTCATGGATAAGAAATTTCTCATTTTTCGACTACATAATTGTCTTCTTTCCGTTTTTCCTTTTTGTCTGATTGCTTCTCAACGATACCTTTAAATTATTCGGCGACCTCAAGGATAGTTATTGTAGTCTAGGTGGTGGGAACACGGGACCGAATCAACGCGTATAAACCCAAAACAAATTCTACAGTCCAAACTAAACTATTTGATTAACTTCTGTTCGAAAATTAGTTTTTGCCAATAGATTTGCTCATCCCTGTGGTACAAAATTAACCACAAAATGTTTCTCAACTCTTGCATTTAAACAGTTAAATATTTCATATATGGACTACCATTAATGTCAGTTGCATGATGCCGGCGTACACAGTACACGAGGGTATAAGTTAACTGTGGATTCCGACAAAGGGTTTCGCAGAGCAGGCATGTCTATTCTTCCCCATGTTTCTAAATAGAGACATCCACCATCACGACTAGCTTCAGAAGTTACGCTAGTAAAGGCGCACGGTCATAAAGGAGGAAGAATCAGCTCAAAGACTCGATTTCTTACTTCTTTAAAACCTTTTTCTCAAAAAATCAAAACTTACTTTTTTAAACACAGATCGATATTTATTAGTGTTGCTGTTTCCGATACATTTGCATCCCTACCACATCCTGTTTAATTTGGCATGAAAATATGAAGCCAAATCCTACAGCTATGACCCAAAAAATATAGAGGATATCTAAATGTTAGTTAAAAACTTAAAAACCAGATCTGTGTGTTTTCCAAAGGAGCCGAAGGTTGTTATGGAACAGAAGCTTCTCTCCAGCTTGTGGTGTAACAGTGCTGGCAAAGGCCGGGAAGAGGTTTCCTGGGTACAGAGTTGTGGCTGGGTTCTAACTGTTATCGTTCGTGCTTCACCGTGGTGGAACGACAAGAGGTAATCTAGTACAGATACTTAATGAAGATCAAGATATGCTACAAAGAACTAGTGGTAAATGGTGGCAAATAATCACACTGTTGTATTGTAGGGACAAAACGATTCTTCCCAGAAGCAGAGCAATCAGGAGAGCAGGAAAGCGTTAAGCCCAATGACAATAGTCTAGTCTCTTCCCTAGGCAAAGATGTCTGTCGAACTACATGGAGAGAAGGACGTTGCAGCCGAGTGCCTGCTCATCCACAAACACGAGTGAACCTGAACCACAAAGAACATCAGTACACACTATCAAACCATAGATCAATTCATAAATTCTTAGTGAAATTCTGATTTCTCAAAATAATAAAAGTTGAAATTGTTGGTACTATATGTCCGTTTATGTTAGATAAAGGTCTGGAAGGAATTATGACTTCAAACAGTAAAACGTCATAGACGCTAAGTGAGAATAAAGAGAGCATTCAGTAAAAAGAAAATTGATACAAATAACAATTTGTGTTTCTTAGCTACCCTGTATGGTAAAACAAACCAGTTAAGATTTCAACATTATTTTTTTTAATTAGCATAGGTAGAAGTCTATTTACGTAAAAGTAAAGTAGAAAAAAATCCCTTTTACTAATAATCAGAAAAGGCTGAGCAATCTTTGCAACAAACAACTAAATGACGCCAAAACAGTTAAGTTTAGACCTATAATAGTGAATGCTATTGTACTGTTGTAGTCAATAACAGGCCAAGAGAAATAAATCATCAAAATATACAGGGTACTACATTAAATGAAAAAAAGCTATGTCACGCTTTTATAGAACACCCTGTATAGTTGAAGATAATTTTGTAATGTACAGATTTAAACAATTAACGAAAACTTTTTTGCATTATACAGGATGTGTAATAACTATTTAATATCAACAACTGCAGGATTTTCTATAATAGAGCATCCTATACAGTGTGTCCAAGATAAGGATGCACAGCATGGGGATCTTGGAAACGGTAAGAGATACAGGATCGGTTAAATGGGATGAAAGTTGGCTATTTATAGAACCTTTTTGTTGGCGTTTGCAAAATCTAAATATCTTGGATGGTTCCAGAGATATTGAAAAAAAGTAGACCTCTCTATCATGTTTACATCATTAGAACCGCGACAACAAAAGCTATCCAAAACAATTTTCAATTGCTTTTCCGCCTATTTAAAAAATGAAGTTGATGATGGTTACTCGAAACCGAAACGTTGTACAGAAGTTTTGTTAGCGTATTTTAATAAAGAACAAAAAGTGGCAATGGAAAAGTGGTTTTAGTTATCCAATATCTCTTCAAATAAATAAAAGAAAAAATAATAACGAAAATCGAGAAATCTACTTTTTTTTAAAATATCTCTGAAACTATCCAAGATATCTAGATTTTGCAAACGCCAAGAAAAAGGTCCTATAAATAGCCAACTTTCATTCCATTTAACCGATGCTGTATCTCTTACCGTTTGCAAGATCCCCATGGCGTGCATCCTTATCTTGGACACACTGTATATGGTATACTGACTGATTAAAGTATAGGCAAAGTTATATTTTGAAAAAAAACACTCAAACAAAAAAGTACACAAATAAAGGGTAAACGTACTACATAGACTTTTATTTAGTAGCTTCGACTACATAAATATAATACAAGAAATAAAACTGAACAGAAACTTATGACAAAAAGAAATGAAACAAACGTTCTGTAAAAACAAGCATACACAAAAGTATAGGCACATTTATGTAACATATAAGAACATATGCAATTTAATACCTAGTATTTTCTCTTTTTTTGCCTTAATACCTCTAAAAGTCTATCATGCATTGAATTCACTAATGTTTCTGTGACATCAGGTTCGATTTGATTCCATTCATCCAGAAGAAGTCGTTTGAGCTCCGTTTTACTGGAGATGTGATGTTTCCTAAGTCTTCTCATTAATTCATCCCATAGGTGCTCTATGGGATTGAGATCTGGAGACTGAGGTGGAGTTGGTAAAGTGCGGGGTGTGTTATATAATATCCATTTTCGCACAGTGTACGTCGCGCCGTGTGTTTAAGATATACCAACTCCCTAATCCCAGAAGATGACATGCAACCCCATGCTAGCACGCCACCAACTCCATGCTTGACCGTATACTGTATATATTTGCTGTTAAATTCGTCGTCACACTCTTATACGTCCATCACTTCTAAATAAGTTGTAATTACTTTAATCTGAAAATAAAACCGAGTCCCAAAATTCATTATTTTTTGTAATAAACTCTTCAGAAGATTTTAAGCGAAGGTTTTTATTTTTTCTTGAAATACTAGGATTTTTCCTTGCTATCCTCAAAGTAAACCCAGCACACCTCAGTGCTCTATGTATAGTTTCAGATCAAATTGCTCCCCCAGGATTGTTTTAAGTTCTGAGGCAATGATCTTAGGAGTTTGTTTTGTTTTTTTAAGATTGCTCTTTCCATTCTATCGGTCAGTTTTCTGGGTTCATTTTCTATCTTCTTATTGTTTAGACATTTTTGTACGATCGGTGTTTTTTACAAAGGTCAATAATAATTTTCCTCTCTTCTACTGTAGTTTCTTTACGTTTTCCGCTCATTGCGGCGTGTTTGCACTTAATGAAGAAGGTACACCGACTAAGTTTTTGATACTTAAGCAGATTATATGTTTCGGGGCTTCCCCGGGAAATACATATGTAATCTAGATGTCTGTAGACGTTCCCATAACACATCGCGTAATGTGAGCGTGCCTAAACTTTTGCGGACAGCATTTTATATTTACATTTGTGTTATTAATGGTTTTAGTTAATTGCTTAAAAATTCTTGTATTTTTTAATTATCAATAACTAAGTAAATGGAATATTTAAAAAGCCTATGTAGCTTATAATGCCTAATATCATTATAACTTTATTACTGTGCCTATACTTTAGTGAGTCAGTGTATCTCACATTGTTTTAATTCCTTAATATCAATTTTAGGGCGCCAATTTGAAGTTTTTTCAATTACCTGTTTTCAAATCTTATCAGACTTCCTATAAATCATCAATGTTTTCTTGAGCAAAATAATGAAAGCACGTTTGGTTTCATTTGACAAAAATTTAATTTAATTTTTCATTTTAATTCGATCAAAAAATGCCAGTTATAACTTTCTTCAGTATGGGAACACCATGTTTATCAAGTTTATTGTAGTGTAGGTTATTTGTTAGTAATATTGATAGTATTGAAAGTTCAAAGTGAAATGTTTAATTTTCGTTTTCAGATTTTATCGGTGTTAAAACAGGGAATTCACTGTTTTGTTTTTATTTTAACTAACTGGTACCATATAAAACAGACACTTCAGAAAATCTGCTAAATTTGCACTTTTATTATTGTGGATACAATAAAAAAGTCTGGTGTAATATGAACACCTAAAAGAGGCAAGGCTATTGTTTTTAATCGAGACTTGAAAACGCTGAGAACCACAAATGATATTCCTGCTTATTGTTAGTTTACACATCCGTCTTTATACTTTTTTTTTTAAATAAGGCAATCGAATTCAAATACATACACATACAATCAGCTGACAATTTTGAAATTTAAAACCAAAATGTTAAATTCATTGCGGTAATAAATTGTTAGAAAACAGAATTTTCATTATATGAGGTATATTCATAGAACAATTGGACAAAATCCAAATATTCTTAAATCTAGTACATACTCGTATAGCTGTAAGCATTGTTGTTACTTATAATGTTAGCTTTATGATCTGTTTATGTGAAAGTTAAACCTATAAATTTCATTAATACACATCAAAGAAATTTATTACTATTATTATTTATAACAATCAAGCGTAAAATATTAGTGCAGTAATTAAAAGCTTACTGCATTATTAAGTCACGTTCATAATATTTAACATTTTTATGATTGTTTATAATTGTATAGTCTTTATTTAACAGTTCAGAATGTGGTTAAGAAATTATTTCCTCTCTGACCATTTTTGAAATATCTGCGTTTCAGATCAATATTTTGTAACCTTTAATCTTAGCAGAAACTTAAAACATAAATCAAAACATAACAGGAAATGTCATATTTATTTTAAGTCAGTTTGACGATAATCTAATAATTGGATTAAAACAATTAAGATAAATTTGTAGTTAATTATTGATAGTCTTTTAGGTGTGTAACAGACTTAAAATTAAACAATGCAATATGGACCGACCCTGTTATTCCACCCGAATATCCAATCAGTATTAATAATAATAAACTTATTAATAGCAATATCAATATATACTATGAACAGTAGCTGCCAACTAAATTACTTACAAGCGAGATATTCCGCATCAATGTAAAAACAAAATCTTGATACCTTTTTTCTGAATTGGGCCCAATTTGGAATGAGTTTGTCTTTCTCAGTTTCTCAAGTTCAGAACAGAATAGAATCTAAAATTGAGTCGCTCGATGTTGTACGTATCTTCTTCATCAAAGGAATATTCGGAAATGATTACGCATCAAACCACTGGCTATCAAACAACCTACTTAAATTCGTAGTAAATTAAAAATAATTCTCAGAATCACAAAACCGATTCATTTCTAACAATAGTAAAACAACGTGGTGATTTTAATTTTTTATTTGCCTTATGAGATATAAACAATTAGTACTTTGGTGTGTTTACTAGACTTTTCTTTATAAACACAGAAGTCTTAACTAAAACGTTTTTTAAATAAATAAATCCTACTTTGCACAAATCTGTACATAGAAGATCAACACAAGCAGATATTACCATTACAAATTACTCATGCTACCATGAAACCCACAAATTAGCTACATACAAATCATTAATATACCGAGCATTGGCATTACCATTAAATGAAACTAACCTCAATATCATAAAACAACTTCGAACATGATACACACCTAAATCAAGCACAGGGATTGCAGGCTAATCATTCAAACATTTTACTCAATTAAAACCTTATCCATACCATACTTTGGAAAATCTGAAAAAATTACTAGGGTTTTAAACAAAACAGACCAAAACAAAGTAGCACTCAAAACCAATATCAACATCTTGAGAACTTTATGCAATGCTAAAGACACAACACATTTAGAAATTAAACTGCTCGTTTTGCAACTCTGTTCACATTCACCAAATACTTATAAATCTGGATGTTAGATGCAAGGAACACGTACGCTATTGCAAATACCCAAACAAATCCAATTATGCAAAACACCTAATAGAACACAATCGCCCAATGAATCACAAGCAATCATCTAAAAGTTGTTACAAGTGTTAGATGAAGAAGATTATAGTTTCTGGTTTAATTTAGATCAAGTTAGTTTTTATAATCGAAACGTCAGGCAAATAAAGTGAGGTTAACACAGTTGAATTGTGTATGAATTCGAAAAGAATGCATTACACTACTTAAAAGAAAGAATTTATTGTTTTTGAAATCTTCAGATAATCTAGGAACAAGATGCACTGTTTTCGAGTCAAGTTTTCAGAAGCCTTGCAATCTCAGATTTCTTATTCTTCCAATATCTTTAAACAGCATACAAAGCCGAGCTGAATTTTGTGTAAAAACTTCCAAGACATGCTATAAAAGAATTGCAAATATCTCAAATACAAGAAATTGTAGCTTGCTCTAAAGCAGTAAAATTGCCCATTGCCCAAAAATTGTGTTGCTAGAGAAAAGTCTGTAAGAGGATTTTGCTTTATCTTCAGTTTCTGAATTTCCCATTAAATCGTTTGTAACTACAGGACATCCTATATTATTAATTTTGGTGTTTCGTAAAATTTTTTATAATTGAAAGTGTTCCGCGACTTAGAAAAGCTTGAGATCCACTGTTGTGAATGTACTACGAGGGTGGTCTGAAAAGTTTCCGACCTCAATGTGAAGATGGCAGCACTCGTAAATAAAAGCTACTGAATTTCGTTGTTCATCTGTTGACAGTTACTCACCAAAGTCTCAACCATTTTGGACACGCAGTTTTTATGTAACAGTCGTTTGGGTGAGTTGATGTGAGTTTTTTTGTGAAAATGGACAAAATCGAGTATCGAGCTGTCATTAAATATTTGTTTTTGAAAGGCAATACGCCTTCGCAAATAAAAGATGAGTTGGATTCTGTGTATGAGGACTCTGCACCATCATTTACCACAGTGAAAGTTTGGGCTGCTGAATTTAAACGTGGCCGTAAGAGCTTGGGAGACGATGAACGTTCGGGACGTCCAAAAATTGCAACTACCGACGAAAACATCGCCAAAGTTCACCAAATGGTGCTAGACGACCGCCGAATTAAAGTGAGAGAGATAGCAGAGGTTATGAACATGTCAAAAGAACGTGTTTGTCACATATAAAATCAACATTTAGGCATGAGAAAGCTATCCGCGCGTTGGGTGCCGCGTTTGCTCACGTAGACCAAAAACGTGTTCGAATGAATATTTCCAACGCTCTTTTGGCGCAGTTTAGGAGAAATAAAACCGAGTTTTGGCGCCGATTAATTACTGTAGATGAAACTTGGAGACACCATTATACGCCCGAAACAAAAATACAGTCCAAACAGTGGACTGCAAAGGGGGAACCGGCTCCAAAAAAAGCAAAAACTGTTTTTTCGGGAAAGTGATGGCGACTGTTTCTTGAGATAGTCATGGAGTTATTTTAATCGATTATCTTCAAAAAGGAAAAACCATTACAGGAGCATACTATGCATCATTACTTGACAAGCTGAAGGCAGAACTTGCAAAAAATGGCCACATTTGCAGAAAAAGAAAATCCTGTTTCACCAAGACAACGCACCGTCTCACACCTCAGCGGTTGCCATGGCGAAAATCCACGAATTACGGTTTGAACTGCATGACCATCCGCCTTTCTCACCAGATCTAGCCCCAAGCGACTTCGTTTTGTTCCCTCATCTAAAAATTGCGCTCGGATGACAAAGATTTTCGTCAAATGAAGAGGCAATCACCTTCCTGAACAATTATTTTGCAGAGAAAAATGCCGAGTACTATTTGGACAGGTTACAGAGATGGGAGCATCGCTGGGAGAAGTGTGTAGAGTTACAAGGAGACTATGTTGAAAAATAAAAAAAAATTTTCAGAAAAAATGTCCTGTATCTTTGTTAGGTCGGAAACTTTTCAGACCACCCTCGTAGTTCTTCGCGATATATCTTCATTTGCAAACAAATGCAAAGTTTCCTTGTTTGAAAGGTGTCTAACTAATTCATATATTCTCTCCTTAACTCCAATTTGTATGACATTTTTGCACATTAATTGTCAAACGACTGTCATCGTCACGTTGCAACGCACGCGGCAAATGGTTTTAGAAACATGCAAGTCCATGGCACTCTAACAAATCTCATACAAACTGTTTTTAATGTATGTCAAAACTTATGAGACAAGTCTTAAGAAGTGGATAATAAAAAGGGAGGCACCTCTGGGTAAGAAGTCAAAGCCAAATTCTAGGAAACACGCTGACATAATGTTTAACTAATATCTCAACTTGCCAGTAATGGTAGATGTGTTTATGAAAGAAGTAAGTTGTTGTAACTAATATCTTAAATGTACAAAATCTAAGAGGAATGGCTTTTCTGGTAAGTAACCTTCAAATTTGTAAGTATCCAAAACCAAACTTAATAAATATCAAGCAGTTTTTAGCAAATTAATAATGCGATTGGATTCTGAACTCTCGATACGATATGACGATGAGAGAAAAATAATTTTCAATCCTACTTTGACCACTGTCTTTGTGATGTCATGCAATTGATGATAACGAGAATAAATACCTGAAAACTCGCGTTGTTTCGATGTGGATGAGTCGTATCGTATCGTATTGAATTATATTATACATGACAACAAGACTGTTAATATTTTGAAGTGACCTGTCTTGACATTTTCATTCCATATTTACAAGCATCCATCAAATTTAATTATACCATAAGACACTGAGGATTTTTGCTGTGAGACCATCTAACATACAAGGGAAATTTATCATTTATTGTCCCTGACATAGAAACAAACAGTTCAGGGGTATAAAACTATTTTATTTTTCAACACAATCTCCTGATAGGCTAATACATTTTTCATAACAATGCTGAAGTGCCTGAATAATCTTCGTAAAAAATTCTTTACTTTGGTCTGCAAACCACTTGTTTACTGCGGGCATAACTTCTTCGTCGTCTGAAAAATGGGATCCCCAAAGATGTTCTTTTGGGTTTGGGAACAAGAAATAGTTACTGGAAGCTAAGTCTGGAGAATAGGGAGGTTGTTCAAAAATTTCAAACCCGGCATTGTGAATGGCAGCCATGGAAACATAATTCTTGCGAAGTGGAGCATTATCCTGATGAAACAAAACGACATGTCTCAACTTTCCTCTTCGCTTTTCTTTAATAGCATGGAGAACTTTTGGAATTAGCTTTACACGTGGTAAATAATCTATAAAAATTACTCCATCATAATCCCAAAAAACGGTTGCCATGATCTTTCCGGCTGAAAACTTGACACGAAATTTTCGAGGAGGCGGTGAACCCTTATGCCGCCATACCACACATTGGCGTTTTGACTCTGGATCAAAATGATGAACCAAGTTTCATCTACAGTAACACATTTTTTCAAAAATTGATCCGGATCTCTGTTAATTATCCTCAAATTAGCCTCAGACGTAGTCTCTCTGATGCGTTTGTGATCGGACGTCAGCATTTTTGGTACCCAACTTACAGACACTTTTCTGAGGTTTAATTCATCGTGCAAAATTTTTTCAACCGCACCTACTAAAAAGCCACATGTCTCTGCTATAAATCTAACACTGATTCTGCGATCACTTAGTACCATGTCGTGGACTAAATTTATATTTTCTTGAGCGATGACAGTTTTCGGCGGTCCAGCACCCGGTGCATGTTGACAGGATTCTCTTCCACATTTAAAATCTCGAGACCAATTTTTGATTATTTGATACGAAGGGGAAGATTCATCCAACACTTCTGTCATGTCGTTATGGATTTCTTTAGATGATAACCTCTTCTTACAGAGGTACTCAATAACAGCTCGTATTTCAAATTTGTCCAGTTTCAAAAAAATCACGAACACAACAACAGAATAAAATTAGGAACTTTTAAATAGAAAAACGTAATGAAACTAAACGTCACATACATTAATGTCAAAGCCGTCAAGCATTTTAGTTGCGAAGCTGCCTCATTCTAAGTTGCCAGGACGACGACCGTGCGCTGTCGGTCTCAAAAAAGACTTTCTGCCTCACGAGCGTACACGTGGTAATGACAGGTTTGCCTTGCAATCACAACTGAGACTGAAGCAGATTTGATACGCACCTTAAGATGCCTGTGGTTTGCAAGTCAACTGCAAACTGGCCACTATATGTAACTTTAGTTTACTTGAAGATGCTCATTATAAGTACTACTTTCAATATGAATTAAAGCCTTAATTGCCTTAACTGCCACAGGCCTCAAGAGATCGAGAACATAGATGCCGACATAAAAAAACAGTAGATGATTTCAGTATCAGTTTTGTTTTGGCCAAAAATTGCTCTGTCGCTGAATATCAAAAAAGGTGATTGAGATTAAACACGCGAGAGTAATAGCTAGAAGTTCACACGTTCAGAGCTAACAGAGGGGAGTTTTATTGTTCTTAATTGAAACTTCATATCGAATATGCTGATTGCGCTCATTTCAATCCTTCCTTCGTGAGGAACCAAGGAGGAAACAAAGTCAGACTTCAAGCTTGCCACGATTACTACAAGAAATTTTGATAAATAGTAATCAGTAGCGGAGAAACAGAGCATGTGGTATTTGTCAGCTCTAGAAGACATTAAAAAAAAAAAGAAAAAGATACACAGAAGACCAGAAGATTTCGGAGAGTGGGAAACTCAACTCTTAGTTTTTAAAAGAAGTAACGGAACTCAAGGCTCACCGCAAAGTAAAAATAAAAAAGAAGAGCAACACACTAAACCGAGAGAAG
Source organism: Ignelater luminosus (assembly GCA_011009095.1). Lineage (NCBI taxonomy): Eukaryota > Metazoa > Arthropoda > Insecta > Coleoptera > Elateridae > Ignelater > Ignelater luminosus. Next base: position 115,704 of record VTPC01090988.1, read on the forward strand.
ACAGATCTACAAACATAATGTTAAAAGAAATAAAAACAGAAATAATAGAAGATGTGCAAAAAGACCAAGAAGACTTAAAGAAAGAATTCTAGAAGAACCAAGAAAACAAAAAAAAAAGATAGTAAAAGAATGCAAAAAAGCAGAAAAAAAGAGAATTCTGGAAGATATGATAACTAACTTGGAGAGAAAAGTAGAAAACAAGACAAACATCAGATAATAAATAATACAGTAATCAAAGGAGCAAAGTTTCAGAAAAGAAATATACTAAGAAAAGGTAAAAAAAAAATTTAACATGAAACGGGGGATAAAGCAAGTTTTTAAAAAATAAAAAAGAAGATATTAGTAAAACTAAGTTTTTGGAAAAATAAGAAAGAAGTAATGGGAAAAAATAAACTAAAGGGCGCGAAGGAAAAGAGAATCCAAACAAGATCAAAGAAGAGCAAGGGGAAAAAGGAATAAAGTGAAGAAAGTCAAAATGGACTATCAGAAACTAATAATTGACAATATAATATACAAGTGAAATCATAAGTTTAGACTCTACAAGAAACAAAACAAAGAAGATTTTTGAAATAGTTATATTTAGAACAATACATGCTTTTCAACAGCAGAAATGAAGATTAAGTTTTTGGAACAGGTTTCCTGATAGCAAGGAAGATAAAGATTAAATAAGAAGTTTTACTTCAATAAATGAGAAATTATGCCATTATAGCAGTAGTAGTCAATCAATCTTAAACTGTTACATTTCAACAGAAGAAAGGGAAGAAAAAATGAAAAAACCGTACGAAAAAGTAAGTCCTAATGAAGTAAAAATAATAAGAAGAAAAGAAAGGTTTAGATTGACGATAAGCCGACGTAGCAAACACAGGGAAGCAAAGAAGAATGGGCAAAATTGAAAATCTTTGCTGCAAGGTAGGAATGTAGAGTAATAATAATAACAATCCACAAAGGCACGTAGGTGGCGCCTGATGGCGAGACAACAAACCAGGTAGACCATGTACTAATACAAAGCAAGGATATAAAATCAAGCAGGGGCAAACGCGAGTTCGGACTATTACCTTATAGTAATTGTTAAAATGAAAGGCAGATATATTGAACTAAACAAAAAACAAACCAATAAGGAAACATACGAAGACTATGAGGAGGGCAAGTTAATGCAGAAAGAATGTCAGGAAGAGTACACGAGAGAGTAGAAACAAGAATAAAAGAAAAGAAAGAAAAAAATGATATTGAGACAATATAGAAAGAAAGGAAAACAGCGTGAAAAGCTCAGCCAATGAATGGTCTGTGAAAAGTACACAGAAAAAGTACAAAGAGCAAAGAAAAAGATCTTACAGAGACACATAGAGGAGATTTTGGCAAAGTCAAACTGAAGAAATGAAGAAACACATTAAAAGAAACAAATCAGAAATTTTTATAAAGAAGCGAAACAAAACTAACTTTTAATTTAAAATTATCGTATTGAACAATCTAACGTGTAATACAAAGCAAGCTTAAAAGGCCAAAAAGAGTTAGTCAAGAAGATTACTTGTTACATGCCGAAGTGAAAGTTACAGTGTAGTTAAAAGCACTTTATACACGGTAAAAGTGAACAATTTATCAATAAAAACCCTTTCATTTACATAATTTTAAAAGCTTTTAAATCAAGGACAAATAAATCCAAAAAGTAATAATTTTCAAATCTTAATTTTTCTACACTCAGGTAAATAACTAAAAAATAAATCGAAAGTTTGGAAAAAAACTTAAATTCTACCGGTTAATTACAAAAATAACTGTTAATAAATAAAACCAATAACGTACCTTTCACCAACACGATCTCCAGTAATGACAACACTTTTTTTGAATTTCAATTTCAATTAGCAAATGGTAAGACGTGATGCAATTATTATTTCCAGCAGCAAACTGATAATGAAAAACGCTTTAGTTTCTTCACGACATAGAAACACTCGCACTTTAATGGGAAATAAAAACATAGAATACCCTACCTGTAATAATAGAGTGACGTAAGAAACTTAAATATTTTACGGTTTTAAGAATTTATACTCGAAGTACCTTTACTTTACAGTTTACACTGACGCAGGTGGCGAACTGTTTTACAATAAATTATTACAGACTGTAAATTCTATTATCTCTGATAACGTTATTATCAATATTGGAAAATTCAAACACCACACACCTATGTATGTAATCCAAAAACAAATAATCCCGATAAGTGTGACTTTCGAAAGAAACAAGGTTGTTTTATAGGATGCAGATTATCTTCTAGATGAATGAAAACAAACAACGAAACGATACTTTATTAATAGCTTTATACTATATAGAAAACAATTATATAATTTCATGTCCATTAAAATGAAAGTGAAATGGCCGCATCTTTCCATTTGCAATTCATTATACATAATGTCAAAAATTAACTTATTGTACATTAGAAATTCATTTGAATTTATAACTTTCGACAGGGTACATTGACTCTTTTAATCAATCACTTAAGCAGCAAAAATTAATTTATTATAATTAGGCCAGTAGAAAAATTTCTATTTCTTTCTAATCTGAGAAATACCAAGAGAATTTCTAAACAGCTCCAAGTAAACAACGGAGGAAGCATTTTTAAAAAGTTCAAGAACAAAGAATTTTACAATCTTATTTTACATAACGTGTATTATAATGCGAAGAATGTAAAAAAGCGAGATACTGCATCTGTAAATTACCGGAAATAATTCCAAGATCGCAGAGAAAGACAGTGCACTGAACAATACAACAATATTTTAAATGCATGTTTTGCCATTAACTTGAAAGGTTTCATAAGGATTTTGACAAAGAAAACGTAACTAAAGGAAGTACTTTCTAATATCAGTTACATTTTACTTTTATACAACTAAAAATGTATGGGAATTGCATCGCTAATTTGATTAAGTTTCGATTTCCTATATTTATTTGCGTTGCATCATAGGAAATGATAGATAGAACTTTCAAGGACTACTACTGGTTGGTTGTTTAGATTTTATTCTTAAATTCTTTGAAATTCTCAATTAGGTAAGGGTTAATTTGCAAAATTAATTCAGGCATACAAAACAATCCGCAAACTCTCCCATTTTTACATTTGAAAGGTTGGTGAGAACTGCAGCAACACCAAAAGATAAAATTTAATGCAAATGTAGATTCACAGTAGATACAATGCGCATCGCAATATTTTATTTATAAACTGAAATTGAATCGGCCATTTTGAAAAGGGATCATCTCCAAATTTTGAAGATTTTCAGAAGAAGCAAACTGTTTTGGTTCCGTGCAATAATAGTTAGGGCACTGCGTTAT